>CM047812.1:31322507-31443067 GCA_026214975.1 Gentiana macrophylla | reverse complement strand
GCTAGCATCCTCCATGCTCGCCTCCTCGAGCCATAGCCCATGCAGTGGCCCTAACCTCTTTGTCCGACTCTGTATGCTCGATGACATTTTGGAAAAGAAAAGGGCAAGGTGGATCAGGTCAATCACCGGATATGGAAATCGGGCCGAGGTGAAAAGTGATCGCACCTTGACACCTCACCCCTCCATCTTCCTTAAACAAAACAAATACCCAGAAAAACCCCCAAAACACAATCCAACTTTACTTCAATTTTCCCAGAAAAACCCCTAATTTCACCAGGAAAAAAAAAAACAACAACAACAACAACAACAAACATTCAAACGCATAAAAACAAGTACTCTAGCATTGGCAAAACCACAATCGAGCCTACGCATGCAAGGATATTTACGGAAAAGAAGCATGAAATCGCAAGAAAGCGAGGAAAGGTTGGGCTCATGGTGTTCATCAAGGAGAAATAAGATAAATTGCGAAACAAATTCAAGGCCATTTGTGAACTTGAACAAAGATTGGGCGATATCAAGGCACTGTCGAATAAAAGACAATAAGAATTTGCGAATCCATACACGATTAGTAAGAGGAAGAAAAATGTTGGTCCTTGCTTAGATTGGCGCTTTGCCGGAATCTCTTGCAAATCACGGAGTATCGCTTCTTCTATTGCGGAAAAATTTTCGAGAGATTAGAGAGGGAAAAGTGGAAGAGTTGGGGGGATACCTCTATTTATAGAGGAAATTTAAGAGGAATAACGTTTGGGATTTTCAAATTTTGAATGTAATAATGACTGGAGCAGTTACCGATTCCCTCCGCCAATTAAAGCGAAGGGCGGTTCGATTCAAACCAGCGTCGTCGGTGCGTGGTCGACGTGATGTTTCATGGACCGATACATCCGTTATCACCTCCAACCGTTCAAATCCCTTATAGAGAACATCAACTTTGTCGAGCGTCACGACCTCGGCATATCCTTTGTCTACAAATACTTCTCAAGCGACCAACACCTATCAACGCCCTTGTGGCCTATTCAACAATATGTACATGAAAGTCAAAGATTGCAAGGCGCAAAGGAACTTTGGGATAAGATTCACTTAATCTGTGAAGGCACCTGATGCAATAAAGAAGAACAAAATCGGTGTGGCGAGAAAAAGGTTTCAAAAGTTCAAAATGCTACCTAATGAAACCATTGAGCAAATGGAGTCAGATTCAATGCAATCTTAGATGAACTTACTCTGCTTTGAGTGTAAGTTATTCAAAGAGGAAGTAAACACCAAAATCTTGGAAGCTTTACTGCAAGAGATGTTTGGAAAATGAAAGTGTATTGCAATTGAAGAAATGAGAAATTGCGTGATGAGGAAGACACCTTCAAATTGTTCTCGATCTTAAGGCCTATGAATTTAGCAAGAAGTTAGTGCTGAAGCGAAAGGAAGAGCCAAAGACCATCTGCATTGGCTGCTTCACATCATGAAGAAACATCGAGGAGGACGAGGATGATATGCTAGATGAAATGCAAGAGCAAATTGCCCTCTTGAGCAAGAAAATCGAGAATGATGAAAGGCTGGAAAGGCCCCTACAAGAAATTTCACAAAGAGGCCCTCTTGAAAGAAGGAAAGAAGAACCAAAGAAAGATAATGACTATCTATGCTTTCATTGCAAGAAACCAGGACACTTGGACTGATTGCCCTTGAGTTGAAACAAGGCAAGGAACTGATTATCTCTCTGCTTCAAGCTGTAAGAAGCTGGACATTTTAGACTGATTGTCGGACTCACGAAGACAAGAGTCAACAAAGGAGACATGGCAAGAAAGCTATGGTTCTTGAGGATGAATCGAGGATATGAAGTGGGATCACGAAAAGGAAATGAATCGGATGACACGACACCGGTTCTTGATATGGAGGATTATGCTTTGATGGCCAACATGGATGAAAGCGAGGAGGTATACAACATTGTATCTATAAACACTCTCTGCTGGAAGTGATTGTGAATCAACTTTGTGGTTCAAATCCTAGAAATTCGACAACAATGAGACTTTGGATGCCATCCTTAATCAACTAAGGATAATACAATGCTGGTTATGAGATTGTGAAGGTGAAAAAGAGGCTCTTGAGTTAGAAGTTGGAAGATTGAAAAAGCTGAATTAAGGGTTTTCAAAGGTAAGGAAAAAGATGTTGGGACGAGAATCGGCATAAGTCTGCTTGAACATCCAGCTGACCTCTCGAATCTATTTGAACCATCTTGTTCCAATCACGCATACAAATCGGGAAAGCCTTATGGAGATAGGCCCGGGCTTGGATTTGGAACTCGGCAATCTAACAAGAGTGGATCGATAAGGTTCTTGAACCTAGTACCGAGGTGGTCCTAAGTTTGTGCCTCGCACTAGATCCATCTCGATAAAGCTCTTGACGATAAAACCAAATGAGAATGCCTCAAGAAGCAAAATCGAAGTCTCGAGAAGTCAACGACTCTAGTAAAAGAATAAATCCAAAAATAGAGGCTCTTTGTACCTTAAGCTACTTGATAGCGGACACTGCTACCAAGTCTATTTGGACCCAGAAGGAAAGAAAGCAGAAATATTCCAAGAATAAGAATCCTAAATCCAAAAATGTTGATCATTCAAGGGATACTTATCTCAGGGGGAAAGGTAGACTGTTCCCTGCTGATAATGATTGGAATATTCCTGCATCTAATGTTAGAAACAGCCAGTATAACCATACCACTAGGGTAAAACCTAGGCAATGGAATCAGCAGAGGACTTACACAAGACCTCAGCAGACTCCATATTGCAGGCATTCTAATAGGCAAACACACCTATGGTTATGCAAATGTTTCTAATAACAAGAATCATTTCAAACAGTATTATGTACCAAAAGGCCAGAAAACATATGTGGTTCCTACACAACCTACTGTTAGAACTTATGGATGTGTGGAATACATGTATGAACCAAAGTATGAACCAAAGTATGACACATTTAGGAGAAGACCTTATGGAAACATACCAAGGGTCATGCTTGCCACTGACCACTATGGACCCAAACAGGTTTGGGTACCTAAAATGCATTAACTTTGTTTTGTAGGGTGTGCGGTACTTTGACGGTGGATGTTCGGACACATGACAAAGAATAAGCCTTTGTCTATCAAACTTTGTGGCAAAAGATGGTCCAAGGGTAAATTTTGGCAACAAAGATACACACAAGCTATACAAGAGGATATGGCACACTTATCGAGAAATGGACTCACAATCAAGAATGTTGCATATGTGGAAGGAGTGGATTACAACTTCTTTGAGCCTTTGGACAATTACGTGATATGGGATACAAGGTCACTTTTGACAAAAACAATTGTATTGTCATTAGTGAAAGAGGTGATCAAGTTGTACTTCTTTGGTAGAAGGCAGCAGAACATGTATGTTGTGGATTGGTCTCTGCAGATTCGAGCACCTGCTGATTGTGCATACCAAATCTGAACTCAATTGGTTATGGCACAAGAAGTTAAATCATCTAAATTTTGATGATATTAATCGATTAGTGAAGAAGAAGTTAGTGGTTGGTTTACGAGATCACATTCAAGAAGGATGCTATCTCGTGATGCATGTCGGCAAAGGTAAGTGAGATAAAGTCAAGTTTCAAGTCAAAGACTAAACAATCAACTAATGAGTGTTGGAGCTTATGCACATGGATCTTTTGGACCAATAACTCCAACAAGTGTGACGAGGAAGAAATACACCTTAGTGGTTGTGGATGATTTTTCTAGATACACTTGGGTGATATTCATGAACAAGAAAAGTGAGACACTCCAAAGCTTGCCTAATCTTTTGAAGAGATTACAAAATGAGAAAAGTTTAATGATCATAAAGATTAGATCGGATCGAGTCTTGAATTTCTCAACAAAATTATAAGAGAATATTGTGAGCAGAATGGTGTACTTCATCAACTTTGTGCTCTTTGGTACACCTCGAGCAAAATGGGGGTTCTTTGAAAGAAGAAAGCAGGACATTAAAGGAAGCGGGAAGAACAATGATTTGTGAAGCATTGCTACTGAAAGATATTGGGTGAAAGCGATAAATCTGACATGCTATACACAAAATAGAACATCGATAAACAAGAAGGCTGCTTTGAAGACACCTTATGAGATCTGGAATGGAAGGATACCTAATATATCCTATTTCCACCCATTTGGAAGCAAATGTTTTATTCTAAATCATAAAGTTCACTTGAAAACATTCCAACCAAAATCGGATGAAGGAATTTTCTTAGGATATTCTTGATCGTGAGCATTCAGTCTTGAACAAAGAACAACTGAAACATGAAGAAACAATCAATGTTGTGTTTGATGAACCTAAGTTTCTTGGTATGGAAGATAAAAGTGTGAACTCTTGAAAATCAACAAATCAACGATCCAGTTGTGTTGAAGTTTTGGAAAGATTCAATGACTTAAAAGTTTACGATCATCGCCCGCTTTGAACACCTGCGACAATGTTCTTGATGCAACAATGAAGCAATTCAAGGATCTCATGACCCTTCAGTAGAAGAAACTACAATGCAGACCTACTGAAGATGATATTCACGAAAATCAAAATAACCAAAATCCACAATGGTTAAGGAATCACCTATTTGAACAAGTTATTGGCAATGTCTGACAAGGTGTGAGGACTAGAAGACAAGCTGGAAGCTATGTTTACTTGTTTTCTATCACAAATGGAACCCAAAGTTGTTGAAGAAGCAATTTGGATCCAGTTGGATAATTGCTATGCAAGAAGAATTAAATGAATTTGAAAGAAATCAAGTTTGGACACTTGTTGAAAGGCCAAGTCATGCAAATATCATTGGTACTAAATGGGTATCTGAGAAATAAACTTGATGAATACGGTACCATTGTTAGAAATAAGGCGGACTAGTTGCAAAAGGCTATTCTCAAGGAAGGAATAGATTTTGATGAGACTTATGCACTGTTGCAAGATTGGAAGCTATCAGTTATTTTTGGCACATCTTGCATACAAGAACTTCAAAGTATATCAAATGGATGTCAAGAGTGCATTTTTGAATGGTATCTAGAGGAGGAAGTGTATGTTCGACAACCTCCTGGATTTGAAGTTAAAGATCAAGAAGATAAAGTGTATAAACTCAACAAAGCACTTTATGGATTGAAAGCAGCACCAAGAGCATGGTATGAGACTCTATCTCAATTCTTGGTGGACAATGGCTTTACAAAAGGGACCATTGACAAGACACTTTTGAGAATCGAGTGAAGGGGACAACACCTGCTTTGGTACAAATTTATGTGGATGACATAATTTTTGGTTACGAGAATGACTTACTTTGTGAAAAGTTTGCAAATCTAATGAAGAGCAAATTCCAAATGAGTATGATGGGAGAAATGAATTACTTCTTGGGATTGCAAGTTAAGCAGATTGAAAGATGGAATCTTCATTCATCAAACCAAGTATACCAAAGAGTTCTTTGAAGAAATTTGGTATGGAAAGCAAAGACTAAGAGCTCAACTCCTATGAGTACAAACATCAGATTGGATGAAGATAAAGAAGGCAAAGATGTTGATCAGACTCTGTACAGAAGGATGATAGGCGATCTCTTTGTATCTCACTTGCCAGTGAGACTGATATATCCTTTCTTTGTAGGTGTTTGTGCAAGATTTCAATCAAACCTAAAGAAAGTCACTTAGAGTCTTTGTCAAAAGAGTTCTTAAGTATCTAAAAGAGACTTTGGGAGTAGGAATTTGGTATTCCAAGGAAGGAAGCTTCAAGGTAATATCCTACTCGATTACGATTATCTTGGATGCAAGATTGATAGAAAAAGCACCTCGGGAACACATCGGTGAATGGGAAATAGAGTGGTCTCTGGTTCAAAGAGAAAGCAGAATTCTATTTCAACTTCCACTTCGAAAATTTGAATATATTCTTCTTTGGAAGTTCTTTGTGCACAAGTACTATCATTTGAGACAACAATTAAGGGATTATGGAATTGAAGAAAGGAAATTCCAATCAAGTGCAATTGCAATCACGAGAAAATCTGCTTTTGCATTCAAGAACCAAGCACATTGATGTGAGACATCATTTTATAAGAGATCATGTTGAAAAGAAAGATGTGGTGGTTTCTATACATCCTCTTGAAGATCAACTTGTCGATATTTTCACTAAGCCACTTGATAGTGAAAGATTTGCCAAATTAAGGACTGAACTTGGAATTATAAAAATTGGTGATATTCGGTGTCTGGAATTCACCAAGGGATTAGTCTTTGCTATGTTGGGTGAGCTCACTTAGCGCAGATTAGTCATTGGTATCAACAATTCCATGTACTTATGTTTGAACAATTGAGCAAATGAATTTGCCAAGAGTTGGTCTTTGTCATGTTGGGTGAGCTCACTTGTGATGATCGATCATTGGTGTTAAACTTCATCTTGTATTATCAATTGAACAAAACAAGGAGAAAACAAGGTTCAAGTGAGTCACTTTGTCGACATCTTCTTGAAGCAAATTATCAATAGATTCTTGAGCCCACCTATTTGAGGACACCTTTTTGAAGGAAACTTTACTCGATCAAAGTTATTAAGGTCAAAAAAGCGATTTGGCGGGATATTTATTTTTATCCATTATTACTACGCAGTTAAACCATCCAACGGTTACAAAGCGTTATGGTGGAGTAATGGGCCACGTGTCAAGACAGAATTTATTCAGATTAATCGTGGTTACCTCAATATGCGTGCAAAGACAGTTTCAACTACCCACATGTCTATATATTGAGACTATTACTCGCCAGAATCGTCACTTGCAAATCGCTTTACCATCGCAATCGTTACCTTTGTGTGAACACAGATTTAAGATTCAATCTTCTTCATCTCATTCTTCTCTTTATAATGGCGGAAAAAGTTGATGTACAAATTGAATCAAGCCAAAGTGTTAGAGGTTTTGTTGAAGATGCAAACAGAACTGAACTGGCCATTAACATTGGTCGAAGAATAAGGAGGTATGTCGGTCTGGAAAATGTGTTAAACATAAGACTGGACACAATTTCTTATACAAATGTTGTCAGTTTCTGGAGAAACATACAAATAAAGGAAGGAACTGAAGCATTTAAGACTGCTGTAAATGGGCGAGAAATTGAAGTTTCCCCCAGTCTGCTGAGGGAAGTTTTTGGATTTGTTGAAGTGGTGGACGGCTCTGTCAATCCTGAAGCAATGGGATTGGACAAATTGGCGTTTGTAGATCAGATTAAGACAGATGCAAAAATCAAATCCGTTCCAGGCATCAACTGCAAACACATTGGTATTGAATACGATCTATTTGAGCAAGCTCATTGCAAAGAACATACTTGGGCTAGCTGGCAGTATGGACACTCTATCAGGACCCAAGATAGAGTTGATGATTATCATCTGTAGGAGCATGAAGTTTGACTGGGCCAGGTACTTTATTCATTATATGAAGAAAGTGGCCAAGGAAGAGAGTTTAGGGAAGAGGAAGTCAAGGCACGCCGCTTAGGATTAATGGTCAGACCCTTTGAATCATCTTGAAATTCACGATGTAGCTTTTGTGGATATTAATCGTCTAGATACAAGAAGGAGATTGATTATGCAATTCTGGACTTGATGATGATGAAGAAATTCTTTGGAGAAGGCTGGCGATGATAATGATGATGGAGATGATGGTGATATTGGTGGTGAGCGAGTTTGACCAAACCATGAAGATTTCCATCAAACCTCTTTGCACCAAAGAAAGCTATTTGGAAAGAGGAAGAAGAAAGTCTTTGATGTTAGAAAGACTACGAAGTCCACGAAATCAAAAAAGAACAAGAAAGGAAGCAAAGACAGATCGATGAACCCCTTTCCAAGAGGATGAAGGAAGTTGCCAAAAAGAAGAAATATGGCAAGGGAAAGAGTTGAAAAATTTGGAGGCACAGAGAGGCCCAAGAAGAAGCATCGATAGAGGAGGAAGAAGATTTGTTGGTGAGCCTCTAACTATCATTCCACCGGTTGTTATCGGTGATTCCTCCAATGAAGAAGTTATCAAGTCCACGATCTTTGAGCAGGTTGTTTTTGAGCAATCTGTAGAGGATGTGACTGATCTCTTGACCCTGAGCTGTTTGTAGCATCCAGCGATGAACCTGACAAACCACTTGAACTGAACTTTGTTGTGGTGGTTGAAGAGGTGATTGGAGACTTGGTTGAAGACCCCGCAAATTTGGCAATAGTTCGAGGGGAAGAAGCGTCTGCTAACCTAACCTCTTTGATGAGCATATAAGTCGAGGGGAACCAAGTGTGATCTGAGATGGAAGTAGTAGGTACAAATGTACAATCACGACCCAACTCTCTTGACTTTCAAACATCTGTAGAAGATACCATGAATCGCTTGTTGGATCCTTTGGAGGTCAACAAGCTCTGGAGCTAACTCAGAAGATCTTTTATGCCATTTGAGAGGCATGTGAAAAAGAGCAAGAAAAGCGAAGAGTATGTGGATCCCAAACTTGACAAATTGCGATTACTTCAGTGGAAGTTTGGGTTCTACAAAAGACAAAAACAATTTGCTCAACCAATGACATGATTTTGAAGAATGGGTTTTGACAAGTTGGGAGTGGAAAATTTCTTTGGATCTCGATTGATACAACCTTCTTTGCAATCAAGGCGATGGATCTGTTTGATGAGCAACGAGAAGGAGGAGGTATCAATTTAGAGATCCAAGAGATGGTCCCGATGATTCTTCTTCATCATCGGATAGTAGAGAGAGATTTTCCTCGGACGGGAGAATCAAGTGGGGCTGCACTAACACATGTACCATCGTACAGCATCCGCGATCTTTGGAAGATCTGCTTTGAGGGCCAAGATTTGGAGAAATGGATGAGGATCTACAAGATCTCACCATGGATGATCTAGAAGCACTAATCATCGAGGGAATTACATTGAGTCTTTGGTAGGGTGATGATGAACCAAGCACATTTCATGTTGTAGAGCCTCTTGCACAACTGAAGAGATATGAGAATCTTGATTTGGATGTGGAAAAGACCATCGACTTGATGAACCAAGTGCTAGTTACGAGGAATCTATTGAATATCAAAGTGGATTTGACTTTGAAGGATTCTCACCAAAAGCGCCATGATTCGACCAAGATTGGTCATGCAGAAGGTTTTCAAGTGGATAATGAAGCCATATTTAATCCACGAGGAAATTGAAGAGGAGAGTGCAGTTCTTTGAGGTACAAACGGCCTTTTTGAACAAAGGTTGGAGCAGGAGAGTGCAATTTCTTTGAGTCTCAAACAACACTGGACAAAGGTTGGAACAGATTTGGGTTTGGAGGAAACCCCTGTTGTTGTTGAGGCTGGCTTGTAGTGGAACTGCTTGGAGCCAAGGCCATTTGTAGGAAAAGATAGTCACACTCACTTTTAATGAGGATGAGCAATTTCTTTGGACTATAACTACTGATGATGAAGAGTTTCAAATTTTTGGAGAAGAAGAAGTTGTTGAAGAACCCGCACAAGATCCTATCCTTGAAGATGTTCTTGGTGCAATGGTTGAGAAGGACCTCCCCCTGCTTTGGGAGAGATATGAGTAGAGCTATGGTCATCGGCGCAGACAATGAGCACAATATAGAATTGAGGAACTGCTTGATGGATCTAATAATGATAGAATGGCGAGTGGAGTGCCAATTGAAGTTGTCAATGAGTTAAGAAGCGTAAGAAATGACATGCAACGATTAAGAACTCAATTGGACAGTAAAAACAGAGATTTGAAGAAGCGATGAAGATGGTAAATGATAATAGACAATCTCTTGTCTGATTGCTTCAAACTTTGCATCTACTCAAAATGCTATAAATGATCGATATATGATGTAAGATATATCAAGCAAGGAACACACTTGAAGGACAAGTTTTGAAAGATCAACTTACATCCGTTCATCAAAAACTTGACAAGCTTCTTTGGAAGCGCTAAACTCGCAATTTGCACAACAACTCTTGTGCACGATCCCAAATTTCTTGAAAGGATCAACAGTGGAAGAGACCACGCAATCAAGGATTACTTCACTTGATACTAGGCTGGAACTATGGCAGGTCAATTACGAGTGATAGTATCACGAGGAAGCTATTCATGGCCTCATTTCACGTTTTGTTGATGATGTCACTAAGGGAAGAGGGCCAATCACCTGCGACAAAGGAGGCTGCCGGACTCTTTGCACTGAAGAGATGGGTGATGATACAAATGCCTTTAGGCAACTTTGCACTGGCAGAGTGCAACTTCTCGATGATCTCTATCACGGTACAAGAAAGAGTTTCATAATGAAGGAGACCTATCGTGACATGGGATTTCATGAAGGTCTTAACTCTTTCTTGAGTTTGAAGTTTTGGGAGGCAAGGATTAGAGCTTTAAGAGCATCTACCGGAGGTAGAAGGAGTAGCGAGAGGTGAAAAGGTCTTGCCAATTACAAAAGCAAAGATTCTTTGAATGAATTTAAGAGTTGTATATGAAGTTTGGCTTGAGGGTGAATCAGATCAATCTTGTCTGCTGAAGCATGGAATTGGTGGAAACAAGTCAATTCTTATATTGACTTTACACTTATTGAGAATGAATGGATGGTTGAAATGATAGAAGAGATCGAGCCTATCAAGAGCAAGTCGAGAAAGCTAGACAAGAAAGAGAAAAGAGACAATAAATCGGCTACTTTTCATTGTTTATCTTTCTTTGTATCTAGTTGTAATAATTGTGAACAAATATTTATAATGAGAATTGACTAAATTTGTTACTGTTTATGTTTTTATCTTTTGCTTTCTTGATTAGGTGAGAGGTAGTGGCATCATCACCAAAAGGGGAAATTGTTGGACTTATTTCTCGGTTTTGATGATGAGTGCCATACTAGTTGTTATAGTGCAAAGGCAAAAGATGTCTAGATAAAATGTATAGGTTTATTAGAGTTTGATTCATAAATAGGTTTGATCAAACAAGCCTTTGTAAAAAGGTGGCATTGATTGTTTATCAATGAGACTAGTCTAGTCGATGGGGTAGATAGGTCGATGGGCCCTGCAACTTTCTTGAAGGCGAAAGCGAAGGCGAAGGCGAGGGTTCAAACTCAGTGAATGAAGGCTAAGGGATCAAACTTAGTATTTAATGTCAAGGATATGGGATCAGAATTTAGGCAAGTCTGTGATGACCTAAACTGATTACATATACCTTGTGTAGAAGGTCTAAGTTCCACAAGTTGGATGATGTTTGGAACTTAGTTATACTTTAAATGATGTAATCTAACTTCACAAACAAAAGTTGGATAAAAGATTCATTTGCATTATATTCTCTGAGACAAAAATATGATGTTATTGATGATTGGTTTTTACCAGATGACCAACTTTGATATATATACCTCGATCAATTCAAGATTATTGGGAAGTTACATGGATAAGAACAGCCAACTACCTCGACTTATCAAGCAAATCAAAAGTGAGATTAAAAAGCGTTGGGATGATTCATATTTTTATCCATTGGATACAAGTCAAAGGGTGGATGATTTGCCTTTGTCAAAAAGTAATCTGGCGACAATGTCGATCCCATGAATAGTGACGAGAATGCGGTGAGGATGGGACAAATACAAGGCGGTCACATTTGAATTTCAAATTCAAGTCACATGCATTCCTACCTATAAATAGAGGACTTTCAACTCAAGAAGAAGATGATGAATTTTGATATAAAACTTCAAGTGATAACATTGAGTGAAAAACACCTGCTTGAACTTCTTGAGCTAAAGGTGGCTTGATCTAGTTATTTTTCTTCAAGTGCATTACGTGTTAAAAATTTGCATCAAGCATACACACTTGAAGAGCGCAAGCTGCTTGATTATATCATCCTAATCAAGCTGCTTTGAATTGAATCATTTACTTGATTCATTCTTTATTTTATAAAGAACCTCTTGAAGGCAGTGAAGCATCTGTTAGGTGTGAAAGGCTGTTGGTTTGTGGTGGGAGTGGTGAAGAGGCAATTCTACCCTTCAAGACCCAGTGGAAGACTCGGGAGCGACAATCCTACACATTCTTAGTTTCGAGTTTGTGAAGCCATAGTTATTGGTGAAGGACAAGCAACCTAGAATTCTTTGTAACGAGATAACTCAAAGATTACTAGTGAATTTCCTCCAACATCACAGGAGAAGAGTGGACGTCTGAGGATTACATCACCTGGAACCACTATAAAAATCTCTCTACTTACTTCTGCATTTATTTTACGCACTTAGTCATTATTCATATCAACTCTTTGAATCTAGCAAATGAAATCACACACACACACTCTTTGAGTATCTAATACTTAGTATCATATTTAACAACAAGTAACAAGGCTTAATTTTGATATTATTCCATTTGCACAAATTCAGCAAAGCGAGGCTGTCGATGAACTCTGTTTATCAAAGAGCTCTGAGGTCTCAAAGAGACTCTTGAAGTATCAAAGAGAGCTTGAAATTGCAATTTGTTAACTCCAAAGTTTTAAGTGTTAAGTTTATTTCCCCCCTCTAAACTTAACTAAAGCCTTTTCAAGGGACCAACAGGAAGGACTTGTCAAATATTTTGAGGAATTCAAAGTTAAACAATGGCGATCATCGGTGGCTTATCCTCGAGAAGCGGCCAAGGCGAGGCCGGCAACAAACAAATAATCAAGATGCTCAAGAAGTGCGTGGATAACAGGGTAAAAGCAGGAGGGTGGGTTGACGAGTTACCCGATATACTTTGGGCACTCCGCACTACAATCAATACGCCCACAGGAGAAACACCTTTTGCTCTCACCTGTGGATCAGAGGCCATGACTCCCGTCGAAATGGCTCTACCCAACATCGTGGTCGCATTATGCGACCCAACGGATAATTGTTGAGCAGCGGATCGACTTGGATCTAGTGGAAGAAAAAAGACTAGCGACGTATCATCGACTCGTGAACTACAAGCAACTCGCTAAACAGCAACACGACAATCGAATCCGCGACCATTCATTTAAGGTCGGGTATTTTGTTATTCGAAATAGAAAAGCCACGGGTATGGAGCCGGATAAAGGCAAGCTAACAGCGAATTGGGAAGGCCCTTATCAAGTCGCAAGAGAGATCAAAAAAGGAATTTATATACTCAGAAATCATCAAGGCTACGAACTCAATAGACCGTGGCACGCGGACAACCTCAAAAGGTACTACATGAAATAAATCGGTTAGGGTTATGGCTATCCTCTCGTTTACGACGTGAGTGGTTAAGCTTTCTTACTTGCTTGTAATCTTCACTCATCTAGCGGGATGATTCGAAATTAATAAAGCCCGATTTTACATTTTCTCTTTTAAAAATGCATATTATTATGAGTATATGAGGGTAGAAAATGAATGGTGTTCGAAAAAATTTCAACAAAATCTTCGGCCAGACTTTGTTAAAAATGGGGGCAATATTTGGAAAAATTCAAAGCAGTCACGAGCGAGGAAAATATTCAAGGCTTGACTTCGAATCTCATCTCAAACAAGGGGCCACCCTCCAGAAAATTCGAGTTTGTTAGCAAGCAAGTTATTTGAGATCAGATTCGAGGGGCGGACAGAAAACTTACCATATTTCGAACAAGCAGTTATTTCAGATAAGATTCAAGGGGGGCATATCTCGAAGACGAGTCCGCGCAAGATCAACTTGGAATCTTATCCAAAACAAGGGGGCCGGACGCTATTATAATCGAACTCAATTTAGGCAATAAATTCGAGCAAAAGCAAGCATACATTAAGCGGACAGAAAACAAACTTGAGCAATTGTTATTACAAAGATAAAGTGCGGAAAGAAAAGAGTTATACATATGCAAAGTACAAAATAATGTTTACAGAACAAGAAGCACAAACTTAAGAGTTCTCAGGCCTTATTTCCTCATTGTGAACATTCTCCTCGCGGAGGGAATGGTGCAGCATCTGATCAGCATTTGTCTCAGTCTCAGTAAGCTCGATAGTCTCTCCACCGGGTTGCTCGACCTCTTCTCTAGCCTACCCACCTTCTCCATCAGCTGCGGCTTTCACCTCGGTAGCCAGGCGCACACGCTCCCTTAGGTTCGCTTCCACCACAGCGGTCACCTCCCAATCTGGATCATACATTGAGATATATCGTTCAAGCTCAACATCCGAAAAAGGTATTTACGGGTGAAAGTCCTTTAGGTGGTCGGAAAAAGGATGGGTGATAATCCATTCTTGCAAGGTATCGAGGTCAGGAGCGTCGCCACCACAGGCTAAGATGCACCTTCCGATGTGATAGAACCCTTGGTCATATCCCATCAAGAAGTTTTTCCCAGCAGCAGCCTCGCTTGCGGCCTCAATCTGGCCTTGGACACTTGAGCTCAGATCATCCAGCTGTTTTCTCAAATCCTCGCTTACAGTCTGCTCGGCTTTCCAATGATTTTGAGCCTCAGTAATTTTCTGTTGCATCTCCTTCATGGTTTGAGCGGCTAACCTATCCTTCTCCGCGAGTTCGGAGTTAACCTTCTCCAAATGTTTAGTTTTCTTATGGGCCTCAGCGAGCTTCAATCTTAACTTCTCATTCTCAGCCTCAGCCGCGCTCAAACTTCCACGAAGCCCAGCCCCCATTTCATTTGCGGCATCAAGAGCTTTCTTGGGATCGGCCAGCTCTTTTCCGACATTGGCGCTCTCAGATATGGTGTTTCTGTAGTCATTGACGAACTGCGTCAAGCTGGTGCCAACCTAAAAAAAGAAAAATAATCAGCGAGGTCAATATTGACTTAAGAAAAATATGGCAGTAAAGAGAACAAAAAAGCAAAGGCAAGAAAGATGTTTACCATGCTCACCGTGGCGCCATATAAACCCCACAAAGCGTCGATGTTCCCAAGGAAGGTACAGCGGGGATCAGTTTGGTCCGCCATCACAACTCTGTCCATGATCTCGCGACCTATCTCCAGCTGGATGTCACTAGGGAGACCCCATCGAAAATGCCTCAGTGGGGGCACGTCAGCGATTCCCCTTGATATTGTCCGCGCCTTAGGCATGTCGAGAGGCTATTGGCGCATGAACTCTTTGTCCAACCATGCGGCAGGACACCCTTTAGGCCCAACAGGGACTCCAGCAAAGGGCACCACCGTTTTTGTGCCCGCTGAAACTGTCTCACCGGCCACAAATTTACCTTTATCAGAGGGTTTGTCTTTGTCAGCGGCCTCCTTCCTCTGAGAGTCGTCAGTTCTGGATTTTTTGGGAGGAGGAGCATCCTGCTCGCCGCTACCACCCCCTACCGGGTCAGTTTCCTCAACAGCGGCTCTCTTCTTCTTATCGCCGGGCGGCGGCCTCGTCAGTAGAGTCTGCTTTAGGGTTCTGCTCACCGCGGATTTATCCCCTACTAGTGGTTGGGGTGATTTCACAACCTGAGATCCTGAGGCTCCAGCCGCCCCCGCCTTTATATCGACCATGGGAAGTGGGGTTTTGATCCCCCTAAGCTCAGCGGCTCTTTTCACTTCGCCAGTAGTCAACCTCTTGGTTAGCTGGCTGCGTTGAGCTAGTGAGTCAATGGTACCTACGGAGAATAATGTTTATTAGCGACTAGGAAAATGACATGAAAGAAAACAAGTTATAGAAATAAGAAATATAAAAAAAGAATACAAGTAAAAATCCTACTCGGTGCTCGCATAGAAGGGTCGCCGCCACAGATTACGCATTGAGAAGGCATGCGCTTGCCGTGATGACACTCCCCATACCAATCTGGGTCAGTCGGCAATGGGCCAACTACCACTAAGGGTTCGCCAACGCCGGCTCCGAAAGTCCGGCTTTGTCTAAGATAGGGGTGGCCGACATCTAGCAGAAACCTCCAGTTAAAGGCGCGGGCTTGTTCTTCACCTTTGCGGGTATAGCCCAGATCATCTTTCAAATCGGATATGAACGCATCGTCATCAACTTGGGTCTTTATTTGTACCAAGTGGTCAGTCTTAACCGAATTCACCGGTAGCTTCTCAAACGGCCATCCTATCCGGGATTCTACTTTCATACATCTTTTATCCCAGTCCGCCACCTTGTCTGGGAGATCAAATAATAGCCGGGGCCTGCCAGTGCTTGATCTACTACGCGGCTGAATTTGACCGGCCCCGCCTTTCCGGGAAAAGCCATAAAAATATAAGAGCACCGCCATCGACTGTTCGCGTCCGCTTAGCCTACTGATTATGATGAAGGAAATAACCACGTGAACTACTCCCAGACTGAGGTCGCAAGGCATCACCTGCAGCTCCTCCATGAACCTGACAAAAAATGGGTCGAAGGGAGGTCTGAGTCCGGCCACGAAATGGTCGTAGTGCAACCACAGATAATCTTGTTGCTCCCGACCACAAGTCCACGACACGTTGGTCGTGCCCATACTAACAAAGCAATAGTCCGCTGAGATATCGTATGCGCCCAGCGCCAAGGTATAATCTTCCCGATCTCGAAACTCCCTCCATCGAGTAATGAGATCGCTATCTGCCCGTTTTTGCTCTGCAAGCTCCCTTTCAACAGCAGCGGACCTCTTCTTAGGCGCCCTCTTCTTCTTTGCGGGCTCGTCGAGGCGACTTTTCTTTAAACACGACAACCTTTTGAGACTATTTTGGTCTCTCCGATGGCTCGACGATTTCCCAACGCTTCCTTGACCTTTTTGCGGCGTTTAGCGGCTCCAGGGGGTAATTACTTTTCCATCCTCTCAAGAAGGCCGCTCAATACCATCTGGTCATCATCTTCGACCTCACCCCCGGTAGCGCCCTCACCGATTACTGAGACCTCTGGGTCAGATTCTACATCAGTGGGTTCTGGATTTCTCTCAATCTCCTCTTCGACGTCGCTCGAGCTAGCATCCTCCATGCTCGCCTCCTCTGAGCCATAGCCCGCAGCGGCCCTAACCTCTTTGTCTGACTCTGTATGCTCTGATGACATTTTGGAAAAGAAAAAGGGCAAGGTGGATCAGGTCAATCACCCGGATATGGAAATCGGGCCGAGGTGAAAAGTGATCGCACCTTGACACCTCACCCCTCCATCTTCCTTAAACAAAACAAATACCCAGAAAAACCCCCAAAACACAATCCAACTTTACTTCAATTTTCCCGGAAAAACCCCTAATTTCACCAGGAAAAAAAAAAAAAACAACAACAACAACAACAACAAACATTCAAACGCAAAAACAAGTACTCTAGCATTGGCAAAAAACCACAATCAGAGCCTACGCATGCAAGGATATTTCTGGAAAAAGAAGCATGAAATCGCAAGAAAGCAGGAAAGGTTGGGCTCATGGTGTTCATCAAGGAGAAATAAGATAAATTGCGAAACAAATTCAAGACATTGTGAACTTGAACAAAGATTGGGCGATATCAAGGCACAATCGAATAAAAAGACAATAAGAATTTGCGAATCCATACCTGATTAGTAAGAGGGGAAGAAAAAATGTTGGTCCTTGCTTAGATTGACGCCTGCCGGAATCTCCTTGCAAATCACCGGAGTATCGCTTCTTCTATTGCCGGAAAAATTTTCAGAGATTAGAGAGGGGAAAAGTGGAAGAGTTGGGGGGGATACCTCTATTTATAGAGGGAAATTTAAGAGGGAATAACGTTTGGGATTTTCAAATTTTGAATGTAATAATGATCTGAGCAGTTACCGATTCCCTCCGCCAATTAGAGCGAAGGACGGTTCAGTTCAAACCACTGTGTCAGTGCACGTGACTGACGTGATGTTTCATGGACCGATACATCCGTTATCACCTCCAACCGTTCAAATCCCTTATAGAGAACATCAACCTGTCCGAGCGTACGACCTCAGCATATCACTGTCTACAAATACTTCTCCAAGCGACCAACACCTATCAACGCCCGCTGTGGCCTATTCAACAAACCACTTTTGATAGAACGCTATCACTTAATTAAGTCCGACAGAGCGTTGTCGGCGATTGAGCCTATCCGCTACAATGCGCAGCATATAATCTGTAATTCGCTGCGCGATACTAACACTGATTCAAGCCTGATAGAACATTATTGGCGATCAAGCCTGTCCGCTACAAATGCGCAGCATACAACTGGTGGTTTTCACCAACACTGGTTCAAGCCCAATAGAACATTATCGGCATACCTCTGTCACGAGCGACAACACAAAGGTGCGGCTCCTAAGTTCTTCTTCAAGTTCTACTCTCCGCCTCGGCGGACATGCCAGGCACAGAGTAGGGGCCATTGATATACCTGAATCGGAATGGGGTCCGGTTCATCTAGATTGGGCCTATTATCATGGCCCATCAACATAGATATTGGGCCTCTATCTCCTCTATCCGTGGCCACAAGCTTTCTCCTACCCGCTATTTTACGAGCCGGGTCCTATCCGCCAGCAGTAAGATGGAACCTGTCCGCTAGTCGTAAGCCGGACCCATCCTCTCCGTGTGATTTCTACCCATAAAGGCCAAACTGATTTCAAGACAAAGCAAATATGAGTCCGCTGGTCGCCATACTTATCAATCCAGCTGTATTCCCCTCCTGACAGCTGGCTAGGACCCTTGTATTGCATGCATATTTATCTTTAATTATGTAATCTTAATTGTCTTGTCGATGAACAGTAAACCGTCATAGTTTTTTAGCCTATAAATATGGGATCACAATGTAATAGAAAGGGGGATCCAAGAACTAATATAAGCAGATACACTCTGCCCAATTTGTCGACTAACTCAGTTGTTCTTCACAAACACTTGTCCGCCACCCATGTTCTTGTCCACCACCATACTCTCACCGGAGAAATCACTCATAGTCTCATACTAAGCCTCTTATCCTCAAGATAAACACTGTTACCGCAAATCTGGTGTTCGGCGCAACATCCGAATCAAATCTGAAAATACCCAAAATTTGACTGAAGACGCCAATAAAACGAGCACCTCGACCCTTGGCTAACCCGTAACAAAAAAACATTGGTATATATGGACAAGGCTAACCCGTAACAATAAAACATTGGCATATATAGACACCCACAAAGTTCGCTCACAACCTCGATAAGTCCGGTATGGAATCCACCAACTTGAGAAAACTCACCAAAACTAACAAGCTTCAAATAAACTATATTTATCTCAACATTTTGTCTGATTACATATAGTACAACTAAAGCCTTTTTAGAGGCTACAATAAAAGAAACAAAACAACTCCTAACCGACGTGGGACAAAAATAAATAATAGAAATAAAAAATAAAAAAGAACCTAATAAATAAAAATAAAAGTCTACTAAAATCTTCCACGGAAACAATGTGGGATAGATCATAAAATAAATAGAATCTAAGCTAAAACGTCTCATCTTCGATCACATCAGGAGCATTCTTGAAAACACTTAAGCTTGTGTTTGTTTTCAACTAGAGTTTTTTTGGAGGTTTTTTACATCACTTCATCAATCATTCTTACAATTCTCTCACCAATCATTATTTCAACTACAAATAAAAAATATTAAATTGCCTTTCACAATTTCACTTTATCTGCTTTATTACTTTTTTTTACCATTATTTTATTTATTATACTGCTTTATTTTAAATTCTCCCACCAATCACTTCTTTATCTACACAAATTTCAAAAAAAAAACATTTTAACTTTCTAATCATTACTTCAATTTATTTTTATTATATTTTACTATCTACTAGCATATACAAAACCTCCAAAATAAACTCCAACCTAAAACAAACAGAACCTTAGTTTGCTATTTAACAATAAATAATGCATGTACTTGTGTAGTTAAAAAACTAAACATCATGTTATTCTTGGTAAGGCACAAGTTTATATCGCGATGTGTGGGCGATCGGATAAAGTGATTAACTCGGCTGGCCTAAGAGCTACAGGAGTAGAGGGATTCGCAAATGAATAACTCCGTAGGTTTACAAGACCCTAAGTACGGAGAGACTTCACCGATCGTGTATACTATTGGGGCTAGCCCGTGGCTATTGATGTGATCCACTGATAGGTTGCGCCTAGATACTTCGTGGTGGCACCATGCGTAGTGTCCTAAAATACGGATGTAACATAGACAAGCTAAGCTAGAAACAAGTAGGACCTCACGGCATGTTGATGAGCATGAAGTGAACCATAAAGTTTGGGTCGGTTTCGCAAAGACAACTTAATAATAATATGAACCTTTCGTTGTAAAACTTAATTATTCAATAGCTTCTACTTCTTTACTAAGTAACTTTGTACTTACCTCAATTGCATATTTGTTTTGTGCTTTTGGGGTGAGAAGACGAACAGGCTGACCCGGGGTTTGATGACGACTTAAAGATGACAGATGACGCTTGGTTGATGTTTTCTTTTTCTTTTATATATCATGATGTATCAGGCTTAGTTGCACTTTAATTTAAAGACTATGTTGTACTTTCTTTTGAGACATTTGTAAGACAAGCTTATTGTACTTTTACTTTGGACATTGTATATTGTAAGATTTGTTTATCGTTGTTGTAAATTACTCATTTCTATCTTTAGTATATTTGAGTTCCTATTCTTAGTAGCATTTATGGTTTTCGCCGAGTCTTTTTAGCTTCCGTTTTGCTAAACTCGATACGACGATGTAGAGGCTTACGTATAATATTAGATTTATTTAATATTATACGTGTCGAGCATTATTTCTGGATAAGCACTCGGTATCCGGAAACGGGACGTTACATCCACTATCTACAGTCTTGTTGGCCAAATTTTGTCCGGAGACAAGATGTAAAATAGTTTGTACATAGTTTCCCAACCCCTAGTTTTGCTGAGCCTTGCCTCCTCTGTTTTCTTGTTGCAAACTTGTTTGCTCCTTACTTCTGTGCAAGGTTTTTGCAATGGTGAATATACAAAGATCCTTTTTCATATGAAAAAAAAGGTGTGGCAATGTGTTCTTGAGAGACAACTCAATATCACCGCCATCATGATTCACAAATCATTCCTCTAAAAAGTCATTTTCCACCTGACAACTCCTAACATCTCTTATGTTCAGTTCAAACCTTCTGCAAAAACGAGTACAAATCAACTTGATCGGAACACATATTCATAATTCATGTCAACAAAAATCTAGACATTTTTTATTGTACATGTCCTCCAAGATTTATTGGCAATATCAAATCATCCAATGCAAAAACATAGGTGTTCAAAAAAAAAAAAACATCCGGAAGGCTCAAGATTTCTTTGTATGAATAATAAAAATGACCTGATATCGTTTTGTTGTGAAGTAATGAAGAATCGTTGTGAAACTTACTGGATCGCAGAAAATAATCAAGAAGAATTGTTGACATGTAAAGCACAAGGTAAAACTCCGTACATCATAAAGTTGAAATAAAACTCATATCAATGGGGAAAGCTCACACATCATGTACTAAAAAGAAACTATACATACCTTCTCGATTAATACAAAGTCATGGCATCCCAAACTGATCCATAGAACAAGTAACCAAAAAATTGTACAAGTTAGATTTAAGTTAATGAACACAAATTGAAGTAATATTGAAGATTCTTATGATTGATTCTAGCAGAAATATGTGCTGCTAACCCAAACATTGTCACCTAATAAACATAAGATTGACAAAAAACATAGACACACAGTGCTACTAAGCCAATTCCATTTTATGTATACTTACCAACTCTTTAAAATTGTGTTAACATTTTGCCTCCATCATTGCCTTGAGCAAAAGATGGAAGAAATGACGTAGCAAATTCGACTCTAATAACTGAAATCATAATAGTTTAGCTCTATTACGACTTTTCCACAAACGACAACAAAGTTCGACTCAGTAGCAAATAAAATCATACTACATCCGTCCTATAAAAAGTGTCCACCTTTTGTATTTCACACAAATTAAGAAAAACAATTAATGTGTTGTATTTTAAGTATAAATAGACATATATACCCATTTATCATAAATGCTTATTTTGAAATATGAAATGATTATAGAAAAATTAAATGTTGGAATAGGGGTATGTTTGGAAAAAATTCATTAAATGATGTATTGGGTTTTTAAATGGACACTTTTTATGAGACAAATGATTTTCAAAAAGTCGAAACTTTTTATGGGAATGAGGTTGTACATATTAGCACGAAACCGGATATACATTGTGCCTCCATCATTGCCTTGAGCAAAAGATGGTGAAACGACAGAGCAAATTCGACTCTATACAACTACAAAATAGACTGAAAAAATCGGAATGCGTACACACCTGTGCATAACACCAAGATTTCTTCAATAGATGAATTGGATCTTCAACTTATTGAGTGTTGGAAAACACCGAGTATTCTACAATGGATGAATCTTTGACTGATTCATGAACCGAGCTTTCTACAAAACACCGAGCTCTCGTTTTCAATCACTGCGATTTTCTAGAGGAGGTTGAAGGGGCGGAGGAGATTGGTGGTTCTGCGTTTTTTCTTTTGGGAAGAAAATGGTTGAAGGAAGGGGCAGAGTAGGATGAAGAGGAAGAAGGGGCTTATGCTTGTTTTGTAGAAGAAAACTATGAAAATAGGCAGGAAATAGCAAAGATCAAAGAGGGCAAATTTTATCTTGGTCCGATCATAAGTATGACTTGGTGGTGCTGGAGGTAAATAAGAATCTGTGAATTTATTGTGGCCCCCTATTTGTGCAAAAAAAACTGCCTATTTTCAGTTTTTTCCTAATTTTTTACAAATTGGAGCAATGTTGGCATGGTGTGGTTGGATCACAATAAAATACTGGCAGGCAAGGGTAACTAGAATTTAAATTTTAAAAAAACATGCAAATTCACACGGTGTCGGGTTGGACGCATGCAAATTTGCACGTGGTCATGTTGTTTCTCAAGTTGTCCAAATTGCACGTGGCGTGTTTCCGGCCCATTCAATTTTACGAGTGGATCCAAAGCATGTAAATTTACACGTGGTAATTAAAAATAAATGTCGATTTGACATTAACTTAATTGAAATAGGGTTTTACTTTGCTCGATTTTATAATTTCTCATCTTCTCACGCCCCAAAGGCTCATTCCAAATTAAACTCCGTTTTCTTTCAGGATGGTGATGGGGGCACAAAATTCACCCCCCTGACCATCCCCCGAATTGGACATCAAGTGCCTTCAAAATAAAATATAATAATTTAATTTCTTTTATCCACGTTGCAAGGATGGGATCAAATGTCGGTGACATATTTTTGCAACAATTTGGACCCTTAATCATTATGCTTTTCTTTCATTACATATATACTAGATAGCTAGAGCAGTTGAGGGCTTTATATTTCTCAAGAAACCAAGAAAATGAGACGTTCCAAAAGAAATCAGAAAGTCCTTCCTCAAAATGAAGAAAATGACCAGAAATATGCAATAAAACCACAAATACATACACAAGTTGTGGATGTTCATAGGTCAGATGAAAAGGTTAGCCGTGTTAATTAATTATGAAGATGTTTTTACTTTTGCTAGCTTTTGGTTACTTTTGGATAATCATGTGAGGTGATTTGTCCTCACCACGAAATTTGAATTGCCTTTCAATCTTTCTTGGTTCTCATGGGATGTTTTGCCGATAATGTCCAAGTCATCGTTAAAGCCCGAATGTTTATGGAAATCTCGTTGTGCAATATCAAGGCGTTAAGTTTATCAATGTTTTTTTTTATAGAAAACAAGAATTTTTATTAATCAACATATGTCAAACAATCGGCCAAAACATTACCGGAGGGCGAGGTGCCCCAAGATGTCCGAGCAGAAACTAACAAAGAATGTCTAGTTAAATGATACGTTGAGACATTTCCCACACGCCAAACAAAAGTAAACGAAACAGATACGAAGCTAGATAAAAGGGCCAAATAGTGCTGCACTAAACAATCATGGGCAGTGAGATCTCCCCCTGGTCTGCGAAGACGCGAAATACACGTTAAACAATCACTCTCCACCACTAGTCGTTGAATCCCCATACGCCTCACCTCCTTTAAAGCAAAATGATACGCAATGGAGTGAAGAACTGCACCTTGTGAGTCACGAAAAATGATTCCAACGCCCGCTCCTGCCATAGTAACTAACGCATCCACATTACCCTTTGTCACCTCCTCCAATGGCTTCACCCATCTATCGGGAAAATGTTGGGACGAGGCATGTGCCCGATAGGTCTCCATAGCCTCCACATACTCTATCGATGCAGCCAGAGAACGCGCACACACCGTAGAGACATAAACTGCCTGAACATCAAACACGCAACGCACCTTCCAAATCTACCACATAAGCCACACAAATCGCCAGTGGCGGATCTAGTAAGGGTAAAGGGGGTCCACGGACCCCGCAAAAAATAAAAATACTCTACATTTTACCTATAGAAAATATTTCAGATCCCGTGAAAAAAATTATTTACTGTGTTAAATATTAACAGACCCCGCTGAAAAAACATTCTGGATCCGCCACTGCAAATCGCATGGTGTCCTGACACCCTGGTCCTCTAGCATCTGCATAAATAAATCCGCAAAAGAAGTAGATCGAAGGCGCCCTAAGACTCCATGAAATGGCGATGCCCTCCAAATTCTGTCCGTCATCTCGCACTTGAAAACCATATGCCTCCTCCTCAACCCCGCATATTTAATGAATGTTAATTGTAATGTTCTCAAGGTAATGTCTTAAGTTTGATTTTTATCCATACATTCAAATTTCTTACAGGATCTTAAAGACTTGTTATGTATTAGCTATTCAACATTTGTCTTTTTTTCTAAATGACCGTAAAAAGGTAATAAGTTTGAAATAAAAAAACCTTGTTTGAAAGACGTGACGACGGGCGGTTTATCGATACCACAACAAGTTGTGGAAGATGTCTTGAAGAAGTGGTCGGAAACAATGATTGGTGGGGGTGATTATCTTTGGGCTAGGACTCGTAATGCCGGAGCACCCTAGGTAGGTCCAGCCGTATTACGTAATTCCCCGATCGAGATTGCCCCTTGTCCTGTTTGATATTTGATGTTTTATTTTACTTATCATGTTATTTGTGTTGTTTCAAGTATTGGACAATCGATGTAGTGGACAATGATTATTACTTGTTAAAACTCTAATAGTACAAACCCAACTAGAGATGGAACCACTCCATCGATTGTCCAATACTTGAAACAAAACACAAATAACATGATAATTAAAATAAAACATCAAATATCAAACAGGTCAAAGGGGCAATCTCGATCGGGAATGACGTATTCATTTGGACCTACTGGGGTGTTCGACACTAGTAGTCTCGGCCCAACATTATCCCCACCACCAATCATTTTTTCCAAATCACTTCTTGAAGACATCTTCTACAAGTTGTCGTGGTGGTACGACGAACCGCCCCCGTCGTCACGTGCTGCGGGGCTAAGTTTTCTGTTTCAAACTTATTACCTTTTTGCGGCCATTTTCAAAAAAAATAAACGTTGGAACACATCACAAATCTTTAAGATCCTGTAACAATAAGTAGCTTGAATGCATGATATTATAAGGTATAGATAAAAATCAAATTTAAAGGATATAAAAATCAACTTAAGACAATATCTTTGAGGACATTTGATTTAACCGTCATAAACTTAACGTCTTGATATTACACAGCAAGATTTTCCATTAAACATTCAGTTTTGACGCTGTTTTGGGCATTGTCTGCAAAGCCGCCCATGAGAACCTAGAAAGATAGAAACAAATGGTGAGGGACAAGTGTAATAAAATTGATAATTAATTTTGAGCAATTATTGTAAATCTATATCCAGAATTAAATCATAATGGAAGAGAAATAATGAGAATTTATTCTAGTATTGTATATTGGAACTCTTCGAAATTCATCATCTCCAGGTTGTAAAAGTAAGAGCATCTCCAACAATCATCCCCCAAATTTTTCCCAATTTGGGGAATTCTACCTCAAATATCTTACACCATCTCCAACCATCTCATCCCAAATCCTACCCCAAAAAAGAATATTCCATATTAATTTATCTATTCCCAAAAAAAAACTCCAAATATATTTATATTATCGAAATAGAAAAATTCAAATTACACAACGATAAAAGATAAATTACTTCTCTGAATTCGAATATTCTTCCCATAAATGATCAATCAAGGCATCACGAAGTTCATAGTGGGCTTTTTCTTTCTTGATACGCCTATGACGCTCGAGAAATTCTTTGGAATCGAGTATCTTCATCCACCATTTCGACGCCTGGTGTAGCGCTTCCATTGCTTCTTGAATTGGTGCATCCATGTCACGATCATCTTCAACAATCATGTTGTGCATTATTATACAAGCCGTCATTATATCGTGTAACTCGCGCTTATGCCAAAACCGAGCGGTCGCGGCCACAATTGCAATTGTGCTTGTAGAGTTCAAAAGCCCGTTCTACGTCTTTTTCGCATGATTCTTGTCTCTTTGCAAAAATTATTTTTACGACCACGTGGTTCATTAATACTTTGCACAAGAGTTGCCCATTTAGGATATATATACCATCGGCTAAATAATAGCCCATGTTATATTCCTTTCCTTGAATTACATAGTTTGCGGAGGAAGCGATACCGTTGGCAGATTGGCAAAGAGGTTGGATGCTTCCAAGACATTAATGTCATTATTAGATCCGGGCATACCAAAATATGCATGCCAAATCCATAGATCATAATCACCACGCTTACAGGATGATGGTTGGGGATCCACTTCTTCCACGAATATTGGCTGCCCGTGCAACGGACAATTTTTCCATCGCCCGAGTGCATACGATCTACTTGCCTAGCATCCCGGAAGCCACGTTCTTTGCCAATGTGCAATAACCTCCAAGCAACATCGCGAGCGTAGGTGCTCTTAGATACTCCTCTCCAAATACCTCAACAAAGACGGCAAAAAACCGCTTCACACACTCTATTGCGGTGGACTCTCCAATTCTAATATATACGTCGGTAGCATCGGCCGGGACACCGTATGCCAACATCCGCGCGCCTGGCGTGGCTTTTTGGAAAGTAGACGGACCAACTCTTCCGGATGCATCTCTTCTTTGAACGAAATAGTTGTCATGGTTTTCACACCATCAACGATACGAAAGAACAAGTTGCGAGACATTCGAAACGACGTCGAAACATCGTTTCGTTGAATGTTGGATTTTAGAAAAATAGTCATTAAACAACTTACAATCACATGTTTTCTATCACGGTCGATTACTACATGACTGGGATTGAGCGATATTACGAATGTTTGGCTCATTTTGTGTGGTGATGAAGCGATGAATATGTTCATTGTATGAGTTGAGACAATCGAGAAATTTTTCCATCTTCATCATCATTTAGAAAAAACTTGAACATGAATCATCGGATGAGGAATTCATGCGAGAATGCTATTCTTAAGAAGGGTAGAAATTGGAAATGTTAATAACGGTAGACTAATCTCATTGCATCCGGATTTTATAACCACGACTTACAAGTATTATTAATTGAAATTTCATTGGATACTCTCTTATTGGATACTCTTATTGCATTGGATTCTTTTTTAACATTGGATACTCTTCAACTCTCCTATTTTCTCACTTAAATTATATATGCATGTGATTGTCTTTTGGAGTATTCTACTCCTCAATCATACAATTTTGTCAAGGATTCTTCTTTATCGGACTAGCCAACCCGTGAACATTATCACAATGCGAGCTTTGGATTTTCTTCCATGTTTACTTTATTTGACATGGTTTACTATTTTATCCATACAATTTCCTTTCCTTTTTGTTTTTATCTCGTTGGTTTTCTCTGGATTTCTTCAATACTTTATATATAAATACCAAATAGTTTCATTGTTTATATACACACACTTAAACTAGCCAATTATATCCTTTGAATATTCTTAGTCCATTTTCATGGCGTCACTCCTTCAAAGGGGCACAAATTACACCAAGAAGAAGATGCACACTTTTGTGCAGTCTACATAGATATTCATGTAGACTAGACAAAGTGTTCATCTTCTTCTCTTGGTGTAATTTGTGCCCCTTTGAAGGAGTGACGCCATGGAAATGGACTAAGAATATTCAAAGGATATAATTGGCTAGTTGAAGTGTGTGTGTATTAAACAATGAAACTATTATTCTATGTAGACTAGACAAAGGTGTTCATCTTCTTCTTGGGTGTAATTTGTGCCCCTTTGAAGGAGTGACGCCATGGAAATGGACTAAGAATATTCAAAGGATATAATTGGCTAGTTGAAGTGTGTGTGTATTAAACAATGAAACTATTTGGTATTTATATATAAAGTATTGAAGGAATCCATAGGAAACCAACAAGATAAAAACAAAAAAAGGAAAGGAAATTGTATGGATAAAATAGTAACCATGTCAAATAAAGTAAACATGGAAGAAAATCCAAAGCTCTGCATTGTGATAATGTTCACGGCTATGTTGCACCGACACTCCAATATGGGTAACGCGTCGCGCGCCGATCCGACACGCCCGACACGACACACGCGTCCGACCGACGCGCCCGACGCGGTGTCGGACGCGTGTCGGTTGATTTAAAATAATGTTAAATTAAATTTTAAAACCGACACGCCAGGGACACGTCAAGGACACGGAGGGACACGTCCCCGACACGGGGGGACACGTTCCCGACACGGCTATTTATATTTTTTTATATTTTTTTTTGTATTTTTGTATTTTTTTGTATTTTTTATATATATTTTTGTATATATATATATACACTACGTGTCCCCGGCGTGTCGTGTCCTATATTTTTGAAAGTTGCCGTGTCCGTGTCGTGTCGTGCGCCGTGTCCGTGTCGGTGTCGGTGCAACATAGGTTCACGGGTTGGCTAGTCTGATAAAGAAGAATCCTTGACAAAATTGTATGATTGAGGGAGTAGAATACTCCAAAAGACAATCACATGCATATATAATTTAAGTGAGAAAATAGGAGAGTTGAAGAGTATCCAATGTTAAAAAAAGAATCCAATGCAATAAGAGTATCCAATGAAATTTCAATTAATAATACTTGTAAGCTGTGGTTATAAAATCCGGATGCAATGAGATTAGTCTACCATTATTAACATTTCCAATTTCTCTACCCTTCTTAAGAATAGCATTCTGCATGAATTCCTCATCTGATGATTCATGTTCAAGTTTTTTTCTAAATGATGATGAAGATGGAAAAATTTCTCAGTGTCTCAACTCATACAATGAACTTATTCATCAGTTCATCACCACACAAAATGAGCCAAACATTCGTGTAGGTTCAATCCCAGGTCATAGAGTAATCGACCGTGATAGAGAAACAGGTGATTGTAAGTTGTTTAATGACTATTTTTCTGAAAATCCAACATTCAACGAAACGATGTTTCGACGTCGTTTCAGAATATCTCGCAACTTGTTCTTTCGTATCGTTGATGGTGTGAAAAACCATGACAACTATTTCGTTCAAAGAAGAGATGCATCTGGAAGAGTTGGTCTGTCTACTTTCCAAAAAGCCACAGCAGCGTTGCGGATGTTGGCATACGGTGTCCCGGCTGATGCTACCGATGAGTATATTAGAATTGGAGAGTCCACTGCAATAGAGTGTGTGAAGCGGTTTTTCCGTGCTGTTGTTGAGGTATTTGGAGAGGAGTATCTAAGAGCACCTACGCCTGCTGATATTGCTAGGTTATTGCACATTGGCAAAGAACGTGGCTTCCCGGGGATGCTAGGCAGTGTAGACTGTATGCACTGGCGATGGAAAAATTGTCCGGTTGCATGGGCAGGCCAATATTCAGGAAGAAGTGGATCCCCAACCATCATCCTAGAAGCAGTGGCTGATTATGATCTATGGATTTGGCATGCATATTTTGGTGTGCCCGGATCTAATAATGACATTAATGTCTTGGAAGCATCCAACCTCTTTGCCAATCTGGCCAACGGTATCGCTCCTCCGGCAAACTATGTAATTCAAGGAAAGGAATATAACATGAGCTATTATTTAGCTGATGGTATATATATCCTAAATGGGCAACTCTTGTGCAAAGTATTAATGAACCACGTGGTCGTAAAAAACAATATTTTGCAAAGAGACAAGAATCATGCAGAAAAGACGTAGAACGGGCTTTTGGAACTCTACAAGCACAATTCGCAATTGTGGCCGCACCGGCTCGGTTTTGGCATAAGCGCGAGTTACACGATATAATGACGGCTTGTATAATAATGCACAACATGATTGTTGAAGATGATCGTGACATGGATGCACCAATTCAAGAAGCAATGGAAGCGCCTACACCAGACGTCGAAATGGTGGATGAAGATACTCGATTCCAGCAATTTCTCGAGCGTCATAGGCGTATCAAGAACAGAGAAGCCCACTATGAACTTCGTGATGCCTTGATTGATCATTTATGGGAAGAATATTCGAATTCAGAGAAGTAATTTATCTTTTATCGTTGTGTAATTTGAATTTTTCTATTTCGATTGTATTATGTAACGGTTGTATTCCGGTAATATCATTGAATGTTTGCATTTTAATCACTTTGTGAACGTAGAATTTTTTTTAATATTCAATATGTGTATTATTATCGTTTTTATAAAAATATTTTTAATGCATTTTATTTATTATGACATAAATTTACAACTCTTTTTAAAAAAAAAATTACAAAGTTTGTTAAAATTTATTGCTATTTGATAATATAAATATATTTGGAGTTTTTTTTTTTTTTGGAATAGATAAATTAATATAGAATATTTTTAGAATATTCTTTTTTGGGATAGGATTTGGGATGAGATGGTTGGAGATGGTGTAAGATATTTGGGGTAGAATTCCCCAAATTGGAGAAAATTTGGGGGATGATTGTTGGAGATGCTCTAAGTACCTAAAATTTCGACAAAACTGCGGAAATCTTGCAGGTGTGGGATGTGAGAACTGAGAACATGGAAATTATAACAACGAAGTCTTAAATAGTATAACATATTGATAAAACAGAGGGCTGCTTGGTCTTCAAGAAAAACAAAACTAACGAATGAAAATGCTACCTGAAAATGCTTTTAAATTTGATGATGGTAAATGCAGCTTTCAATGGTGAAGGTGCCAGAAAATCAGCCTCCCACCGGAAAATGCAGTTTGATGATGGTACGTGCTGCCGCCGGAGAACATCAGCCTCCACCGGAAAATGCAGGCTTCAATGGTGAAGCTGCCAGAAAACCAGCTCCAGCCGATCGAATAATTCCTCCTTTGAAGTCCTCTCTTCCTTGTTAATTACACCAATCCTTTCACCTCCTTTGAAGTCCTCTCTTCCTTGTTAATTACACCAATCCTTTCAATTTACTTTCTCACAATCGGATATACATTTCTCTTTATTTATAAATATTTTTTCGTTTCACTTTCTTGGCATTTACCGATTGAGTTAGAAGATGATTTTATAATGGAAGAATTTGGTTATTACCCGACGGATAAAAAAAATCACGGGTAGCAAACAAACACACTACTCTCCACTTACACACGTGAAATGGCAGAGTGAATAATTGACTACACTTTAAATCTGTGGGAACATCAGGTAAAACTCGAATTTATAGAGACTGAATTTTGTTTTTAATATTTTCAGAGTCGAATTTTATATTTAAATTCAACTTTGGATTGATCGAAATCACTATGATGCTCGAAAAATATATTCGATATGGTGTCAATAGCAATAATCAAATGAGAAGCATGTTAACAAGTATAACTGAGCTCTTAGGTGTTCGTCTATCAACCAATTGAGGTGTTAATAGAGCATTGATGGGTCACAACGTAATGTGCATAGGAAAATACAGTATAACATCGATAAATAAATATTCGATAAATGAATAACTCGTCAAATTAATAATTTTCTCCGGTCCCAACTCGGGTAAAGGGGGTAAATGAATGTTCGATAAATAATAACATCGTCAAATGAATAATTTTCTCCGGTCTTGATGGTATTCATTTATCAATGTTATATTGTAGCACAACACACTTTTATATCATCAATGAAGATGTAGGACCTATTATTAATATGAATCATAAAAATCAATAGTGTAAAAATATGTTGTGATACTTTGTCGTGCACGCTTCGCTATTGCCCAAACATTTCTAAATGTAATAAGGGAGGAGAGAGAGCGCCCAACAAAAGACTTTCACGGGTGTCCTTACATGGGTGATACTATGAAATCAAAAACAAATGTACAAAGGATTACCTCAACATAAATGCTTTGAATAATGTTAATGATACAACTACTTTGTCAAAACGGGTGATATAACATGATTTTATATCATTGGTCATCATGTACACCTATGATTATTAATGGTATAATATTGTGTTGTATTCTGAAGGTGTAGCTTAGAAGCGACAATTGTATAATTGTTTTAGGATGTAATTAATAATTCATCTTATTATATGCATGTACGCTTATAATTAAGACATCTTCGAAAACCCTAAAAGACCGTTTATGTAATCACATAACTCGGTGTATGGCTATACACAAGAGGATTGAGTTAGTGAGATGTACTTAAAATTAACTTAGTCGTAGCGTTTATTAATCCGGTATGGGTCTCATGATTAATTTCTTTATTAACGCGCCGGAAACACTTTAGGTGTGTGTTTTATCTTATCGATTTGTCGGTAATAAGTACCTAGTGGGGCATTTATATATTATGATAATCATATAGAAATTTGGACCGATTTGATTTGAGTTCTCGATATAATTCCGTAATCGAGAAGTCTTATTGAATCACAAGATGATCATGTATGGATTAATCTTAATCACGAGGTGATCTGAGGCATCGCTTAGACTAGGGTAGAGTTTGATGTGTTAGTAAGGATCACGAAGTATGTGGTCCAACACTTCTCGTTGGCTCTAATCTGGAATGAGTGAGTGGTGCCGCGCTATCACTGAATATGGAATACATTCCTTCCGCCGGGAAGTAGAGAGACGATTCACTTATTTGTTGACCCTAAAGCGATCGATCGGCCGAGTTCATATTATATTGAATATGAACTAATTGATCACTAGGGGTTAATGGTAAATAAGGATAATATGTTTTGAGAAGGGTTTACGGAAATATCCCGAATCGAAATGAGCGATCTATGGAGGGTTTATCCGTATGTAATGATTATATCGAGTGGACGCTTTCGACTCATAAATTGAGTGTAAGTTATCTATATTCGATAGAGTTCGATTTGGGTTTATGGTGGTGTAATCCCGGAATTAATAGGTTGGATATAATTATTACATACGGCGAATAATTTTATCTAATTTATTGTAGAATTTCTTGAATATGGGCCCATTGGCCCCCGACGCGTGGCTCCAAAATAAGCATAATTGGATTTCTCGTCGTTGCACCTCAATTATAATTAAATAGTGGATTGGGCTATTTAATTGATATGTGGATTAATTGTTTAGTTGGACTAAATAATTAAATACACGAAAGAGCATTTTAAATGGCGACAGTACCAAAATTAGTGTGTTGACTTTTGACCCAATTGGTCAAATTTAGAAAAGGCGTGTGAACCTTTGTTTTGAGAAAAAGGTGGCGCCAATATGTTAATAATTAGAAAGAAATTAGTTTTCTTGGATAATTATTTGATATGTGATTTATCTTTTATGTGTTAAATGATAATTCATGGAATATTAGATAATAATATGATTTATCTTAATTTGTTTGGGATAATCATTTTATTTATCTTTTATTTGGAATAAAGGATTAATGTAATAATTATCTCTTAATTATTTAATCCTTGGAGGTTAAGTTTTCTTCTCATATATAAAGAGAGTTCTTCCAAGCCTTTTGACACACTATTCACGTCACTATTCACAAGAGAAATTGGCTGAAAATTTTTGCCTCTATTATTAGGAGTTGAGTTGGAAAAATCTTGGGATTTTTCGGTAGCATATCAAAGAGGTCGCGGCGGGAAACACCATCCACCTGGTGTTCTTTGGGAGACACACGTTGGAAGGCGTGGCTTCTCAACTTGCGTGGATACTACTTTGTTCTTGGAGTTAAGAGCTATAAAGGTAAAGATCCAACCCCCCTTGTAGGATTAGATCTTTATTTATTTATTTTGTTTCGTTTAGATCTAGATCGATGTCTTCATTTGCGTGAATCGGGTCAATCCATGATTGATCCGACGATATTACATCTAACAAGTGGTATCGAGGCCTTTGATCTAACGATCAAAGTATATGAATTTTAGATCTTGGAGTGGAAAAGCATGTTTTAGATGTTTTATTTCGTTTTTTTGGTAAAATTGAATTTAATCATGATTGTATGCTTGTGATTGTTGTGGTTGAAGAGATGGATTGGGGTTGGTATTGTTTCTTTCGTTAGATCTATCATTGTAAACTCATATAAATTCGTTTATATGAGTATAGGAAATTTTGTAATTTTAATTTCCTAGAAGTGATCTGTTTTATTGCTGTTCCGTTTTTTATTTTTTCCCGGAGTTTGAGCCGTTGAAACGACAATCCCTCCGGTCAGAATGAAGAATAAAAGTTGAAGAACATTCCCTCAAACTTTCGTGACGATCGGAGTCGATCTCGATGTCTGATCTCTGCTATAAAGTAGCTGCTGTAACAGAAAAGCACAGCAGGCATTAAAACCCTAGCTGTGAGTTCGTCGAATTTCTGGAAGAGATTGGACCGTTGAAATGCAGATCCGACCGTTCAGATCGTCTACCATGGAGTTATGAACAAGCCCTAAAAATTTAAGGTCGATCGGGATTTGTCTCGATGCCCGATCGTCCCCAGGAAGACACTGTTGCGTTCAGTTATTAACAGATGCAGCAGTTAGATCGGCGGATTGCTGGAGAAAATTGGACCATTGAAACGAAGATCCAACCGTTCAGATTGAAGTAGGCGGAGTGAAGAACAGATCCATAAAGTTTCATGACGATCAAGGTTCGTTTGGATTTCCGATCATCGATAATACGCAGCAGCAGATTAGAAAATAGTAAACCCTAGTTAGGGTTTGTGTTTTTTTAAATAGGTTAGATACGAAGTACCAACGATCCATCTCGGTGTTTATTTTTTCCGTTATTTTTCGTGTATGATCAAAAATTGTATGATATAACCGGAAAATTACCATGACATGCATCATATCATGATTCAACTCCAATGCATACATGTAGCTAGTTTATTTCGAATAAATTAGGCATGTATAACTCGAATAATTAGTATTAATGCTTATTAATTTAATATGTGGTAGTTAAATAATAAGTAGCTAATTATAAAACCGAGGAACCGGTTTTTGTCAATCGCTTACGATTTTAGTGATGGATTCTCGGTGAATCCCACTTGGATAAATCGTTGAGCTTTTTGGTGATGGCTTAGTGAACCCACCTTAAACAAAAACGAGATTACGCTTTGGGTGACAACTTAGAAATCGGAGAATCTTAGTACATGGGTTCGAAATGGTCTAACCATGGTTGGGGCGAGTTCAACCGAGCTTCGCTCAATCGACTCCCTCCACGTGTGATGTACGTTATAGCGATTCGACAGGACTTAGCATAGCCGATAAGCCTTCGGGCTAAACGGGCTTCTCTGCCGGATTGGCCTGAATCGTCACATATGTTCCAACGAATAAGACGGCGTGAGGCTTGCCTACATAACCGACCCTATTCGGAGTACTTCGATTTATTGTTTCTTATTGTCAAGACCGCAACCGTAATTAGTAAACCCACCACTTTTTCAAAATATTGAGTGGGAGCGGGAAGGCGACACCAACCCCACGGCCTCTACTATAGATGCAAGCACGTGAGAGAAGGGTGACGCTCGAGTGCTTTGATTCCGCCCCTGCGGGTGGTGTTCACCCTATCAAAATTCAAGGCTTGGTTTCGAAAGGATAGGATTTGGTACTCGTTGAGTCATCGACCGACCTGCTGGCGGCATACTCGGGGCGTACTTTGAGATCTGATATAGTAGGTCACACTCTTTATGGATATTTTCGAAATATCTAGGTTAGAAAAGGAAGGTAATCAGTGATTAAGGTCCGGGATGTCTGATTCCCGTGAGATGTTTGATTCTCGATGATTAATCATTGAGAGAGATTGTCTCAGTTTAATCATCGCCTCTTTGACTGACCTTGCGGCGGCACTGAGGTGTGAGATTAAATCCTTGAAATGGTAGGATAGACTTTATAGTTTATTATTCCTAAAATATAAATCTAGTAGTGAAAATTTATTTTTGAATTTAACTTTCTGTCATTTTATTTACAACTAAACCTCTAGGTTACTAAACTGTTAGTAATATGACTTCAATAAAAATGTGGAAAGTAACAAGTACGTTGTAATTATCAATAAATGCAGTTAACTTTTCGGAAGAAATTTTTCTCTTGAGCCTTTAAAAACTTAAGTGACATAATACGGGTGTGTCACGGGTGTCACTCGTGTTGAGCGAGAGCGACCATACTTAGTTTACAAAAGATGACATAGGACTATCAGATAAAATTCATTTAGTGAATTTTAAAAGTGTAATTACACATCAAATTTCTAATTGAAAAATTGGAAAATCATATACATAAGGCGTTGCTAGTTAGACGGTATTTGGAACCGATAAACTAGTGGGAGCCTTAGACTTATGATTTGTTGTTTTTCTGAATCATTAGAAATGTGTAATGCACTAGAGTTTTTCCATTCATTGGAAAAACAAGAATACGCGTTACTAGTTAGACAGTATTTGGAACTGATGAACTAGTGGGAGCTTAGTTCTGGGGATTTTCTGATCTTTGAAAAATCATAAATACAAAGTGTTGCTAGTTAGACGGTATTTGGAACCGATAAACTAGTCGGAGCTTTGGTCTTATAATTTGACGATTAGAAAAACCGATAGTCCAAGCAAGTAACACTGAACGTCCCACAGTTCAAGAGTAGTGTCTACTCACACGAACTGCTAGTTTAAGACTGTTTCCATCTAAGGAAAGTCGAGAATGGGAAAGAATGTTTATACGTGTTAGTCATCTAAACTAAGTAGTTTTAAGGCTAAACCGGAAAATTAATTGGAAATTAGGAGATAAGGAAAGTGATTTCGGATCAACTGATCAATGCATCTTTAAATTTTCTCAAAAGCTAAGTTCTTTGGAAGAACTAGGTAGCTTTGCATTAAACGATAAATAAAATAGACAACGGGCAGTTATTTCAGATAGACTAGTGGGAGTGATACAAGGAAATGAATCTTGGATTCAATTCTTGAGTATCACGTGAAAATTAATTTCTGTTTCGGATTCGTTGGAACGAGCGTATTCATTTTCAATAGGGTAATTTGTTTGTCTTATTGACGATGAATATAACATTAAATAGCCTTAATCCAAGACTCGTACTTTTGTTTGATAAAGTCGAACCACTAAGCATTCTTTGAAAAGGTATTAGTAACGCATCTTAAAACTATATAAACGCAAATGGTTTCCGTATTTAGATAAACACTTCTTTATATACTATTAATTAGTGCATATTCCCAACGATAAGATCTGCAGACTGGCTTAGGGTGATTCCTATCTCCAAGTCAAAGGAACCCTGTCTCAAAGGAACAATGCCTAAGTTTCCTTTCAATCGGGAAAGGGTAATAGATTCAAAGAAGTTACATAGCTTGTTCATATTGACCTTCGGGGTCGTATGAAAGGTACAAGCTAGTGGGAGTTTTTTTCAAGTAGTGACATCTGGTCTGACAACTACTCGAAACTCCAATAAGTTTATCCAAAATATTTGGAGGAAATCTCGATTTCACTGGAGATAGAGTATTCCATACTCGGAAATAGGTTATCGCGTAGTCTTGGGATGATGCTCGGCCCGCCTCCCAAGTGGAATGTTTTCACTAAGGGATACACCATAAATTTGCCTTAAATAGTTATTGATGTGCTACGATACGCTGCTGAACTCATTTAAGATATTGGTTGCAAAATAACGGTTGTATTGAAAAACCGAGAAGTCTACCTAAAAGATGCCTACACATTTGAAGATAAGGAGTGAATTCGGTTCATCCCACTTCCGTAAATAGAGGCATTTAGCACCGAGTGCTTGAAGGTAGGACTGGAAATTTTGCGTACACGTTCAGGACGTGAAATATCTTAATGCATTGAGTAAAGGTTGGTTATGAAACTCGGAAAATCAGAGAATGACGGTTATCTTTGTCTAACTCGGTCCGATAGAGTCTATAAATAACAACCTTGGATCTTGAAGTATATGTACTCAAGATGTTACTAATCGATTTGTTCGACCCACATCCAACACCGGCGATTGGTGACAACACTAATAAAAACTACTAAACTAGATCAAGATATCGATCCACCCAAAATGCGGTGGGAGTATGGTTTGTCCATTACCCATTGCGGGACCTACGATCTATAAGTATGATTGATGACCTATAATCCTTTGTGGGTCGTGTAGGATCCTCGATCATGAGGTTGGTTAAAAGCCATAACCCCGTGAATGGAGTATGATACTCCAATTCTGTTGAGACTTTTGTAGAACCACCGAGTATCTCAGCCCAGTGGGAGTAATTGGAACTACGGAGAAGAGTAGAATGAATAGGAAAGTTTAACTTTCAATAGCAAAGTGAGTAATTTAGGGGTGATTCCCTAAAAGGTAGAGAGTTAACCGGACCGTGATCTCTCTTATAACTCGATCTTGCTTGATTTCGTCGAGAGCGGGAAATGGGGTGATTCCTAAGACTTTCTTGCCGAACAACGGAATCGAATTCATTCGTAATGAAGGGTTTTAGCTAAGAACAAATAATGATTCGTTACAAAGCATAAAATAGGGGTGATTCTCAAGACCTTTTTGCGAGACTAACGGTATCTTAATTTATTCAGAAAGAACCTTTGGAAGGAAGCCTGTCATAGCTTATATCCTTTCGGGATTAAAGCAAACCTCAGAGTCATTTCAAAGTAATATATTTTAATATGTGGACTTGACGAGAATGTTGATAAGTCTTTTGTAGACTTGGCATCAATATTAGTAAAGTAGTATGTAGATTAGTGTTTGTGAACGGTAACATGAAACAATTGGAAACAACATGGGTGTGTTATCCAAGTCGAGTCGACATGCCATCGGGATTCATTCTAAAGGATTTGATTCGCTCAAATCCGCAAGAATCGATCATTGGCAATCCCATCCATTCACCTGGTTAAGATATTCTTGCATTTATGCAACATTCAACGATGTAGTCTACCCTACCTCTCGGAATGGTTATCTAAACACGAGGATGAATACTGAAATGGGATGTTTAGTGAATCCTCAAGTATCTTGGGAGAATGAGGAATAATATGCTAGTATATTCAAAGTGCAAACTAGAATATAAGTTGATGACACCGATTCGACTTTAGGTCGGATGAAGGATGATCGTTAAGTCGATTTCGTCCTCGGTGTTGAATCAAAGGCATATTAATATCGTACCACCGGATTAGATGGAAAGGCGACGTTCGATCCCAAAGATTGACTCAAGCCGACATCCTACTGATCAGCGTATCAAGTCACATGGTATTCGGATTCGAGCACGCGCCGGTCACCGACCTACTGCGCGCGGCGGCACACTCGGTCGTGCTTGGAAGGATGAATTACTAAGATGCGCTTGGATGGTACAGATTTGAGGATTCGTCTCACTTGTTTTGAGCAAGTGGGAGAATGTTGTAGATATAGATAAATAAGGGTGTGCTCTAAAACAATTAATCCACTTGCTTTTCGTGCAAGTGGGAGATTTATAGTGTAGTGCCGAAAGACAATTGTATAATTGTTTTAGGACGTAATTAATAATTCATCTTATTATATGCATGTATGCTTATAATTAAGACACTCTTGAAAACCCTAAGTACCTGCGTTTATGTAATCACATAACTCAAAGTGTATGGCTATACACAAGAGGATTGAGTTAGTGAGATGTACTTAAAATTAACTTAGTCCGTAGCGTTTATTAATCTGAGTATGGGTCTCATGATTAATTTGCTATTAATGCGCCTGAACACTTTAGGTGTGTGATCTTATCCGGATCGGTAGCAATGTGGTACTAGTGGGGCATTTATATATTATGATAATCATATAGTAATTTGGACCGATTTGATTTGAGTTCTCGATATAATTCCGTAATCAAGAAGTCTTATTGACTCACAAGATGATCATGTATGGATTAATCTTAATCCCCGAGGTGATCACTGCATTTAACGCTAGACTAGGGTAGAGTTTGATGTGTTAGTAAGGATCACTTGAAGTACGCGGTCCAACACTTCTCGTTGGCTCTATTCGGAATGAGTGAGTGGTCCGTGCTATCACGTATATGGAATCCATTCCTTCCTCGGAAGTAGAGAGACAGATTCTTACTTACTTGTTGACCCTAGAAACCGATCGATCGGCCGAGTTCATATTATATTGAATATGAACTAATTGATTACTAGGGGTTAATGGTAAATAAGGATAATATGTTTGAGAAGGGTTTACGGAAATATCCCGAATCGAAATGAGCAATCTATGGAGGGTTTATCCGTATGTAATGATTATATCAGTGGACGCTTTTCGACTCATAAATTGAGTGTAAGTTATCTATATTCGATAGAGTTCGATTTCGGGTTTATGGTGGTGTAATCCCGAATTAATAGGTTGGATATAATTATTCTCGTCTGACGAATAATTTTATCTAATTTATCAGAAATTAATTGAATATGGGTCCATGGTCCCCGACGTGGCTCCCAAAATAGCATAATTGGATTTCTCGTCGTTGCACCTCAATTATAATTAAATAGTGGATTGGGCTATTTAATTGATATGTGATTAATTGTTTAGTTGGACTAAATAATTAAATACACGGAAAAGACATTTTTATGTGATTTCTTACCCAAAATTAGTGTGTTGACTTTTTGACCCAATTGGTCAAATTTAGAAAAAGCGTGTGAACCTTTGTTTTGAGAAAAGGTGGCGCCAATATGTTAATAATTAGAAAGAAATTAGTTTTCTTGGATAATTATTTGATATGTGATTTATCTTTTATGTGTTAAATGATAATTCATGGAATATTAGATAATAATATGATTTATCTTAATTTGTTTGGGATAATCATTTTATTTATCTTTTATTTGGAATAAAGGATTAATGTAATAATTATCTCTTAATTATTTAATCCTTGGAGGTTAAGTTTTACTCTCCTATATAAAGAGAGTTCTTCCAAGCCTTTTGACACACTATTCACGTCACTATTCACAAGAGAAATTGGCTGAAAATTTCGGCCTCTATTATTAGGGTTCGAGTTGGAAAAATCTTCGGGATTTTTCCGGTAGCATATCAAAGAGGTCCGGCGGCGGGAAACACCATCCACCTGGTGTTGCTGGGAGACACACGTTGGAAGGCTGTGGCTTCTCAACTTGCGTGGATACTACTTTGTTCTTGGAGTTAAGCACCATAAAAAGGTAAAGATCCAACCCCCTTGTAGGATTAGATCTTTTATTTATGTATTTTGTTTCGTTTAGATCTAGATCTGATGCCTTCTGCTGCGTAATCGGGTCAATCCATGATTGATCCGACGATATTACATCTAACTGTATCATCTGTTGTGATTGAATGGTTGTGTCACTGACATTATCCGGTTGTTTTTAGTGCTTTTCTTTCAGTAGTAAAGGTAGGTTTTATGTGATATCTTTGATTTGTACAATAACATTATGTATACTCATAAACACATGTGTTTTCAAATGTACACTTAAAAACATCGGTAATGTTATTGACACACACACTCAAGCACAACGAACCACACACCCCGAATTACACCATTGATTACAATTGTCATGCATCATAATCAATTGTTCAAAATCAGGTTGTGTCGCTCGTTGTAAATATATTACACTAAAAGCATTTAGATACACAGGTGTTTATAAGTGTGAAATAACGTCTTCACACGATATGGAGATACCGGAAAAAAAATCATATTTATTTTTACTATTGTACAAACGATTCCTTTGATACACATGATACCTCTTGCAAAATAAATTATTGAAACATCACCATTGATTTATATCATTCACGAAGTTTTAAAAGCGGAGCAGTGAAGCTCTTTAAGGAATCGTTTAATTTTTATATAATATGAGGGGGGATGCTTAATTCATTCTTTTAACAACTTCATCGCTATATTACTGAAGAATGCTAACTTTAAAAACAATCACTAACATTGTTTTAGTATCGCCTCAACCATGTTGTTATCGATCTTCTTATAGTTTTTAATTACCTCAATGATCTAGTTAATACAAGATAAAAAGAAAAACTAAGAAGTCATTAAACTCATATATCATTTCACGTTTGGAAACGGGAGTTGATGAATGTCGACATAAGTAGTGAGTGATAAGATTAGCTCGGCTCAAACTCGAGCAGAAGATGAATGCGAATAGGGTCTAAACATAAACTTCAGTTCATTTTTTAATCAAACAAACTTGTACATGTTCGTGTACTGCACTCCTCTTCTTGTATCTTATCAACCAAATCAGATGTCTGATCGTTTCCTAAATCAAAAAGAGTCCTCCTCGGATGTCTGTAGTATACTTGTCAAATCGGTCACCAACAAGAAGTGTATGGGGCAAGACACCACAAGAAGCATGGAGTGGGAGGAAGCCTGAAGTCTCTCATCTATGAGTTTCTTGGATCATAGCCCATGTTCACATACCTGACGAGCATAGGATAAAGTTGGATGATAAAAGCGAGAAGTATATTTTTATTGGTTACGACTCCAACACCAAAGGCTACAAGCTTTACAATCCCAATACTAGAAAAGCAATCATTAGTCGAGATGTTGTATTTGATGAAGAATGAGAATGGGATTGGGAGCCATATGAAGAAATATAATTTCTTCCCTTACATTGACGAGGACGCCATAGAGCAATCAGGAGAGGGGCCCACTACCCCTCCAGCTTCACCAGTGGCAACTACCCAAGAAGACGTATTGTCATCAAATGAAAGCTCGGGAGAAAGAACTCCATGCTTTAGGAGTCTACAAGAAATCTATGAGGTAACAGAAAACCAAAATGATCTTAGCATATTTCGCATTTTTGCTGACTGTGAGCCTATAGACTTTGAAGAAGCTGCGAGAAGTTAAGAAGAATGATACTTGGGAGTTAGCTACACTTCCAAAAGGTCACAAGGCGATCGGTGTGAAGTGGGTATACAAAACAAAGAAAAATGCCAATGGAGAAGTTGAAAGATATAAGGCAAGATTAGTGGCAACATGCTATAGTCAAAGAGCTGGCATCGACTATGATGAGATTTTTGCTCCCGTTGCTCGACTAGAAACTATAAGACTAATCATTTCTTTGGCAGCTCAAAATAGGTGGAAAATACATCAGATGGATGTAAAATCTGCCTTCTTAAATGGGATTCTTGAAAAAGAAGCTTATATTTGGAAACCACCCGGTTAAGAAATCAAGGGAAGTAAAGACAAAGTTTTGAAAATAAGGAAGGCACTTTATGGGGCTAAAACAGGCTTCTCGAGCATGGAATAGCCGCATAGACAAGTATTTTCAAGAGAATGGCTTTAAGAAGTGCCCATAAGAGCATGATCTCTATGTTAAAAGAAAAAGCGAAAACATTCTATTCGTATATGTGGACGATCTGATATTCTCCGGCAATTGTCCAAAAATTATTGAGGAGTTAAAGACGGATATGGCCAAAGAATTTGAGATGACAGATATTGGACTAATGGAATATTATCTTCGCATTGAAGTAAAACAAGAGGATCATGGAAAATCTTCATCTCACAAGAAGGATACACAAGAGAGATTCTCAAAAGGTTCAAAATGGAAAACTGCATGCCAGTATGTACACCGATAGAGTGTGGAATCAAGCTGTGAAAATACATTAAAGTGGAAGGAGTAGACCCAACACTCTTTAAGAGCATGGTTGGAAGTTTGTGGTACTTGACATGTAATAATGCTTGATCGGCATTTCTAGGTTTCCAATCTAACCAGCAGTGTACCGGGTCAATTGTAGTCTAGTTAGGTGAGTCAATGTCGTATCCACAGGGAGAAATCTCAATTGAGTACCAAAGCAGCCCAAACAATTAGTCTAGGTGTATCCATTAATCAATAAGCAAGTATGAACCAACTACAAATTAACTAATGAAAAGCGAACTAAAAGTGCAATTAACTAAGGATAAAATGACTCGGATGAAGGGAAATGATATGAAATGAGGTGGCTAGGATGATGTTCCAATGAACTAGATATGAGGTCTTGTAACTACATGGAATCAAGCTTCACTAATGAGTTCTCAACACATTCAAGGTGCAATTCACTATGTTAACGTCAATCAATCTCTCGCATCAACGAACTATAACCAAACATCTATCTATCGGCTTGGACTAGATTGAATGAATGGCTACACATTAAAGTTCTACGAATCGCCCAATCTAAGATTAGGTAACACACACTCTAGAAATCAATTCCATCTCTAGATGATTTTACTAAGTGCTCATGATGACTAGGGTCCATGCCAATTCTTACAATTACGCCTTGAATTAACACTTAGACTGATGCAATTAGTCATTAATTAATCACACCCATGAAGATCAATCACCAAAACATGAACAAATCAAGAACATACAAGATAATCCAACTTGAATCCAAGCAATTACAAGATTTCTAGCTCATTTTCACATCACCCAAGCCACATTTAACTCAGCTACTCATGATTAATGCAATAGACAAGCAATTTATACTAAGTAAAGCCATGAAAACAGAAAATCACCCCAAAAAGAGAAGAGATACCTCAATTAAAAGATGAAAACATGAAATTAGTCCATTTCTCATGAAGATTCAACCAAAGATTGATGTATCCACCATAGATGAACAAAGCCCATGCTCCAATTACAAGAAATTGCAGGAAATTATAGCTAAGAATGAGTATTTTTGGGTTTTTGAATAAGAAACTCAAAGGAAGAAGAAAGATCCAAGAAAATGGAAGAAGATTACATAAATTGATTTCGATTTGATCTTCTTTTGTTGCTAAATCTACCCTAGAACTAAGAAATTTTAGGTGAGAAGAAGGTGCTCTCCAAGCCCTCAAAATCGCCCCCCAAGAGCTTCTCAATTCGTTCCCCTTTTGAAATAGGGAGGAACGATTAGAAAAGCTTCAAAACAGAGCTTGGTGGCCACCCAGGTTTTCTGGTAAGTACCAAAATTGCTGTCAATTCTGCTGAAATCGTGGTAAGCACCAAGGCTGGTCTGGTGACTACCGAGTTTTCTGTGCATTCTGCCCAAAATGTTGTAAGTTCTGGTGACCACCAATATGGCTTCGGTAAGTGCCGAGAATGCAGAATTCCAAATTTAAAGCTTTTTCCCCAATGTTCTTCTTCAACACCTTTTTCAATCGCCATTCTTCATACCAGTCATCGTATTAAACATTTTTAACCTGAAATTACACAACACAAGTAAAATCATGGGGCCTAAGTACCCCGTGTGTGCGATAAAGGTCCATATTTCAATGATAAAAATGAGATTTCCGACTAAGTGTGATGTGGAACCTTGAGTGATAAAATAAGCGTGATTAGGCATCTAAATGATTGAAATGAGGCTCGAAGTGCTACAAAACAGGGGTAAAACACGTGTGAAATGCATGAAAGGATCAACTCCATCAACATGTACAAGACCTGACATTCTCCATGCGGTTGGAGTAATTAGTCGTTACATGGAGAATCCAACAATAACTCACTGGAAAAGTGCAAGGAGAATTCTGTGGAATCTCAAAGGAACAACAGATTATGGCTTATACTATTCGGTTTCAGACAAGTAAAAGCTTGCGGGTTACAGCGATATTGATTGGGCTGGTGATATGGATGATCGTAAGAGTAAAACCGGCTTCACGTTTTATATGGGAGACACCACCTTCACCTGGATGTCAAAGAAACAACCGATAGTCACTCTTTCTACATGTGAATCAGAATATGTAGCTGCTACCTCATGTGTTTGTCATGAGGTTTGGCTCCGAAATCTATTAAAGGAGATGAGTTTGTCACAAGAGGATCCTACTACTACTTGCGTGGATAACAAGTCAGCGATAGCCTTGGCCAAAAACCCAGTCCTCCATGATCGAAGTAAGCATATTGATATGCGATATCACTATATAAGGGAGTGCATTGCAAGAAAGAATGTGCAAGTGGACAGAAAAGATATATGCAACACAATTGTGTGGCTCTAGCAACTTTCCTAGAGCAGCACAACCATCAACATCAACACACGACCAATAATCAAGGTCTCAGAATTATAACATAAGCAGAATCATCAAATTCATAAACTTTTTAAACACTATCTTATGATGGCCAAACTCAAACGCCTATTATCATAAAAAAGAATTAGCTTCCAGTTCTCAGGCTTTATGCATTTATTCAAGTCCGTGACACTACTTTTGCTGTTTAGGAACTGCAGTCTGGGATTTAAACTAGCACACTCTTTCTTTAAGCTGGAGACGAACAACTATCAATCAAAAATGACCATGGAGAACATGGAATGAAGCACATCGGTGACGATGCTGGAAATCGTCAAATAGGAATCCGGGTTCCTAGTGATAATTAATCAAAGATCTGAAACTTATGAATATATGAAAATAAGGGTGGTTGTTTTTGTGTTTAGGCTGAGCCTGAGAATGTTAATCCCAAGTTGCTTACGTATCATGTGCGTATTCAGGAATCAAGTTTGCCGTAGTTCTTGGGATCGTTTATATATAGGGCCTTGTGCCCTAGGCAAGCTTGTGCCGTATCCATATTGGACTCTATTTCGTATCCCCTAAGGAATGGATTTAACTGTGTCTATCCCTTGATTTTAGGAGAAGATCACGGCGATTTGACTATGGGATCAGAGTCTTTATGGCTTAGGGTTCTTTCCATAATTATCTTTACAATAGGCATGTGTGTGTTAGGAAAAAAAGGTAGCTCGGGTCGTTATGTGCCGGACTCCCGAGGCCGTTATGGCCAAACTGCATTGACCTATCTCCGTTGCACCCTGACTGGCCTGCGGTGGACTGATGAGTGAGCCCGATCGACCTCCCTCCTGGAGTACCGATCTGCCCTAAGGCTTTAAAGTGGGCTCCTGGCCCTTAACGTTTGTACACTCTCTATTTGTATTATTTTGTGTTGTGTAGTGTTGAGGATGACACGTGGCCGAGGGCCGACCCGACCTCCGTCAATCGATTTCGCGGAAAAATTAAGAAACTTCATAGCAATCTAGATATTTCGAGTTCGAAAAAGGATTGGGCCTGCTGGTATTTGGAATGAACAGAAGCTGCATAAAATTTCTGATCATGATCTATAGTACATGACATGGGATCTATTTAATGAAAACCATGTAAGTAAAAGAAGTTGTCCAATGTCCATCGTGAATGTACATAAAGGCTGTAATCTTTCTTGGGTAGTAAAAAACAGTTAGGTACTATAAACAACATTAGAAATCATGGACGGAGCCATTGTTTGGGCTTAGGGGGCTAAGCCCACCCAGCCCCCTCCCGTCAGCTATACCCCTCCCCTTTTAGCTATACCGTTTATATTTGAGTAGTGATACAACCGCATCGAAAAGACACAACAAATTGATACAACATTGATCTACACTTTTGATTATTGTGTCACCTAGATCAATCAATATATCTCATAAAAATCAATGGTGTAGATCAATGTTGTGTCCCTTTATTATGTCTTTTCGTTGTGGTTGTATCATTTGGTTTTATATTTTCATACTTGTACTCGCTTTATTTATCATTTAAACATAACCCACTTTAAACTCAATATATTTACACATAACTTATAGAAATTCACATTTATCAATTTCCATTTTCCCGCACCCGATATATACACACACTTCACATGTGTGTGTCTTTTTTTCTTCCCCAATTCTTTCATATTTACAATCATCTAAGTATTTATCACCTAATAAACTTATCACTTTCAATTTTTTTTCTTTTGGTTTTTGTTTGCACCACCGCGATGACACATCACACTATCTTTGCAATATACCAAAAAGACTTTTGGAAAGTCGATTATCGACTTTCCGAAAGTCGATTGTGAGAATAGATAATGGGAAAGTCAATTCTTGACTTAAGAATCGGCTTTATAAAAATTGATTATGTGTTTTAGATGTGGTGCATCAGTAGAATCGGTCTGGTGCAAATAACATTTTTAGTTGACTCATAATTCCATATTTTCATGCTCAATATTCTTTTCATTTTGTTGGGTTTCATGCTTTGCAGCTAAACACATGAGGTTGTACCGAGTCAATTGAGTTCTCTAATTGGTGATAAATCATCTAATTTTCCCTAAATTCACCGGGCCAAAGTAGGAGAGTTATTAAAACAATGGTTTACAATTGATGTTTAATGTAAATTTTTGTTATAAGTTTTTTTTTCAAAATGAAAGAAAAAATGTTTTATTATGTGATTAAGCTAGCCCATCCAAGTTCCTCCGTCCTTGTTAGAAATTAAGACAACAAAATATAAATATACACAACAATAACAATTTAAGTCGGTCATGGAAGATGACAGCAAATATGTTATGAGCTTTTACATGGACAAAACATAATGAAGCTTTCTAACTAAGCTATTTGAGCTCAATTTCCCTTCATGCTATCTCGACTCATTGAGAGCAGGCTCTTGTTGGTCTCATTCGACCACCTCGCCATCTTTGTCTATCGATATTGTCAAGAACGGAGCCACAAAATATAATTCGGGTGGGTTAGACTAATTATAATTTTTCACCTAAAGTCTAAGTTTATGCAAGCGGTTTATGTGTTTGCATACAATCGTTGTGATCTCGCCCCAACTACTGACATTTGCCCATTTAGATGCTACTACTAAATTGTCAAGAGGATTAGCTGCCACACTTTTATATAAAATAAAATAAAGACTTTTGATATGATGCTTTACATCTAAATATCTAATGAATAAATGAATTGTTTTTTCTTTTCTTTGTCCTTGATATGTTATTATTAATTAATTATACCATATTAAAATAAATTTGATTCAACTTCTCATTATTGAAATGCATTGATTCGTCAAGAGATTGACCATTATTAGTAAATTCATATCTTATTATTCAAAAAATAAGCAAACAATTTTGACATCGAATAAAGCTCATAAAGAGCAACACAAAAAAATAAATTAATGAATAAAACAACTTTAAATTCAATTGCAATGATCAAAAAACAAAAGGTATTGCCATTTTTATCTATTAAAAATACGAGTATTCATACATTCAAAGGATCCTCCATTTTTCTCTATAAAAAAAATAAAATTATAACTCTTAATCCAATGTAGATCCTCCATCTCTAGAAAGAGTTATAATAAAACAACAAAAAAATCTGTTGTGTTCGCTGTTTATTTGACTTAATTTGGAGAGTTTTTTTTTTTTTTTTTTTTTTTTTTTTTTTTTTTTTTTTTTTTTTTTACGAAGAAAGGAAATTAGTTTATTTGATTCACTGTTTGTGGGTTAGAGAGACTTCAACTAAGTTGTTTTATTAGTTAGGATGGGCTGCTGGGTGGGTTAGATGGTGGGTTATAGGTTATCATATTGTAGTATGATGGGGTATATATATATATATATATATATATATATATATATATATATATATAAATATGGTAATGGGTATAGTAGAAAGGTGTGGGTGAGCTTAGCCCCCCTGAGCCCACACCATACCTCCGTCCTTGGATATTGTGGACTTGCAATTCTTCGATGAAGCCAAACTTATCTGATGAGAGAAAAAACTTGCACTACTTCTTTCTCGGATTCTTCATCGTTCCCTCCATAAGATTACAAACAAAGAGGTTTCCTTCATCGTTCCCTCCATAAGGTATTGTCTTAAGTTTGATTTTTATATCATTTAATTTGATTATTATCCTTCCGACGTTTATCTTTTATGAAAATGGCCGCAAAAAAGGTAATAAGCTTGAATTGAAAACTTGGACCATCACGTGACGACGGGGCAGTTCGTCCGATACCACAACAACTTGTGGGAGATATACTGAAGAAGTGGCTGGTACTGGACAAACTGCCCCGTCGTCACATGATGGGGTCAAGTTTTCTATTTTAAGCTTATTACCTTTTTTGCGGCCATTTTCAAAAAAGACAAACGTTGGATAGCTAACACATAACAAGTCTTTAAGATCCAGTAATAAATAAATAATTAGAATGCATGATATTATAGGGTATGGATAAAAATCAAATTTAAATGATATAAAAATCAAACTTAAGACAACACCTAGAGAACATTAGAATTAACTATCATAAACTCAACGCCTTGTTATTGCACATCAAATTTTTCCATTAAACATTCGGTTTTGACGCTGACTTGGGCATTGTCTGCAAAGCAGCCCATTATAACCTAGAAAGATTGAAACAAATATAGACAATTCAGGGTGAGGGACAAGTGTAATAAAATTGATAATTAATTTTGAGCAATTATCACAAATCTATACCCAAAATGAAATCATTATGGAAGAGAATTAATGATTTTTTTTTCTTTCCTTCTAAGACCTAAAAATCCAATATATTAGAATGTATTCTATGTTCAGTAAAAGTCCCGGTTTAACATAGCTTACTTAGCCAAATCACCTCACATTATTATGAAAAGCAAAAGTAACCAAAAGCTAGCAAAGTAAAAACATCTTCATAATTAATTAACAAGAAGCTGACCTTTTCATTTGACCTAAGGACATCCTTTTAACTTTTGTATCTCTTTGTGGGTTTATTGCATATTTATGGTCATTTGCTTCATTTTGAGGAAGAACTTTCTGATTTCTTTTGAAACGTCTCACTTTCTTGGATTTTTTGAGAAATATCAAGCTCTCAACTGCTCTAGCTACCTAGTATATATGGTGTGAAAGAAAATGGAGTTGAATTTGGAATGAACGTTTGGGACCAGAGAGATGAAGTTACATAGACAACATAGGTTCCACATACAACTATTACGTACTAAGGAATCTTATGTTGATAGAAATAAAACCAAGCAAAAGTATTTCTATAAGAAAAGTAGTGGGACATGGCTTTCATCTAATTTTTGGAAGAGGAATAATACAACCAGAACGAAATTACACAACAAAATGCCACAACGGTGATCTACACAAAAATCAATGGTGTGTAAAAATGGTTAATATGTAGGACAAGCACATGTTCAGCCATCCAAATACATTACAAGCAAAATTAATCAGAATTAGAATGTCAGCAATATGTAGAAAATTTGTTCTGTTTATTATTTTATTTTTCTACATTGACAAATTGCTGGAAGGAATAGTTTTTCATAAATAAATTATAAAAATAAAAATAAAAACTCAGTTGCTTACCTTATGAAAAATTAAAGCTCGGCATTAATTGGCCCATCGAAATTGACAGTTGAATAATGTAAGTTCATTTGAAGCAGATCTCCAGGTTGAAAAGAAAGTCATACATATAACATATTGATAAAACAGAGGGCTAACTTGGTCTTCAAGAAAAACAAAACTAACCGAACGAAAATGCTACCGGAAAATGCTTTTAAATTATGATGATGGTACGACGCCGGAGAACATCAGCCTCCGACCGGAAAATGCAGCTTTCAATGGTGAAGGTGATCAGCCAGCGGCGGATCTGGAAATTTTTTGATAAACGTCGGCGGACCAGTAAAACTATATTTTTATTTAAAATTTATTCTGATTGCACAATCTGGGCGCGAAACTACATTTTTTTACCAACGACACTTTTTAACACCAATACTACATCGTTTTAATACTAAAAAAATTCTCCAGATCTCAGTGGGGTCACGTGACCCCACCCTGATACACATGGATACGCCCCTGTGATCAGCTCCGGCGACCGGAAAATGCAGCTTTCAATGGTGAAGGTGATCAGCTCCGGCCCATCGAATACTTCTTCTTTGAAGTCCTCTCTTCCTTGCTAATTACACCAATCCTTTCAATTTACTTTCTCACACTCAGATCCAAATTTCTCTCTATTTATAAATCCTTTTCATTTCACTTCTTTGCGTTTATTGATTGAGCTAGAAGGTATAGTGGAAGAATTTGGTCATTACCCGTCGGGTAAAACGGTTCACGGAATCTTCAAAAATAAATAAATAAATAAATTCACGGGTGATAAAATTAATGGAAAATTAGGGATAAGGACACAATATGAAATATTTTTAAGTAACGGAGACAAATTTACATATTTTTTATAGGAGAAGAGACAATCGCATAATTTTATAAGCGAGAGCGACAAACAGTGAATCCCAGAAAATCGTTGAATCTAAGGTGAATCCAGAAATCAAATGAATTTCGATAATGAATTTCGATAGTAATCCAGAAAATTAGTGAATTTCGACGATGAATTTTGAAAATTAGTGAATTTCGACGATGAATTTAATTTGATAGAATTTAAGCAAATGAATTTCGAACACAAGTGAATTTCGACGGTGAATAAATAGTTTTGTCGCTTTATGCAAAAGTTTCAAAAAACTGTCATTCTACTCAATTGATGAAATATTTATGTCCTTCTCCCTCATTCCCCCTAAAATTAAAGGGAGGTAGCAACCAGAAAACAATAATGTAGTCTCTGATTTTATATGTATAACTTATTGATGATCGATAAATATAAAATCAAGTTGTGTCATTGATTGGAAACACGTTGAATCTGTCGGAACATCACATTTCAAGTAAAACTCGAATTTAGAGAGGTCGAATTTTGTTTTCGATCTCTTCAGAGTCGAATTTTGTATTTAAATTCAACTTTGGATTGATGGAAATCACTATGATGCCAGGAGAATAGATTCGATATGGTATTAATAACAATGTTCAAATTGGAAGCATGTTAACGAGTATAAATGAGCTCTTTGGTGTTCATCCATCAACCATTTGAGGGGTTTATAAAAACAATAATAAACCATTGATCGGGTCACAATGTAATATGCACAACAAACTATCACAACACATTTTTACATCGTCAATTAACATGTGACTTAAAATATAAGAACTATGAATTCTGGGAATAATTTTGGATATTCATTCATTCATATTACAAGATGAAGATATCAGACTTGCTTTTTATGCTAAAGTCTGTTACAACCAATACACACATCCCAACACAAGATCTAATCCAAGGGCTAGAATAAAAACAGAATATTAAACTTGTACACTCTAGGATTGTACCAAGTGTATACACATGCATACTTATCAAGATAAGTCAAACAACATATCAAAATAGCTAGTTACTTTTCATCCCCCTCAAACGAAACTTGGTGTCAACAAGATTAAGTTTGCTACTGAGCTAAATTGGAATGGTTTGGACCCCAGGTGGCTTAGTTAATGTGTCAAACAATTTGAGCTTCGGATGGCACATATCGACGGACGAACTTCTTGGCTAAGATTAGATGTCTTACAAAGTGAACATAAACTTCAATGTGTTTAGTACGAGCATGAAATACATAATTATGAGTCAAAAAGGTGGCACTAGTGTTATCACACCATAAAAGAGGTAAATGCTGCATTGGTACCTGCAATTCAACCTAGCAGAGATTGCAGCCATAAGATTTCAGCAGCAACAGCAAGGGATCGATATTCTGCTTTTGTAGATGATCTGGCAACTACTTGTTGCTTATTTGAACTATATGATACTAAAGATTTGCCCAGAAATACACAGTAGCCACTGACATACTTTCTGTCAAATGGAGAAGTGGCCCAATCTGCATCTGAATAGGCCTGAATGGAAAGATCAGAGGAGGCCTTGAAATGTATCCTTAGATGCAATGTTCCTTTCACATACCTTAACAGTCTTTTAACTGCCTGCCAATGAATTTAAGTTGGAGCTGTTATAAATTGACTCAAGGTGTTAACACTATATGAAATATCAGGCATGGTTAATGTCAAATACTGAAGTGCCCTAATAGCACTTCTATAAAACGTAGGATCTGTCATCAGGGGTCCTGAATCTGGAACAAGAAGCTTGTTATTAACCATAAGAGTGGAACAGGGCTTCAGATTGTCCATTCCCAATTTATGCAGCAACTGTGTAACATAGTGAGCTTGAGTCAAATAAAGACCAGTGGTGTCCCTGTGTGCTTCTACACCAAGGAAATGACTGATAGATCCCAAACACTTGAGGGCAAAATTTTAATTTAGTTTAGTGATAAAGAGCTGAATAGCAGATGATGAATTTCCTGTCATTAAAATGTCATCCACATAAATTAACACATTCATAGTCATATTAGAGTCCTTAAAAATAAACAGAGAGGAATCTGAAGTGGATTTATTGAAGCACAAGCTCAATAAGTGTTGTTTTAAGGTGGAAAACCAGGCCATGGGGGCTTGCTTTAAACCATATAAGGCTTTCTTTAAGTGACAAACATGAGTGGACTTGGCAGGATCCACAAAACCAACAGGCTGTGGCATGAAGATTTCTTCTTGTAGTTCTCCATTGAGAAAAGCATTATTCACATCAATCTGTTGAATGTCCCAGTTCTGACTCACAGCAATTGCCATAACAATTCTGATGGTTGCAGGCTTGATTACAGGACTAAAAGTCTTATGGAAGTCCACCCCATAAGACTGTTTAAAGCCTTGTGCAACTAATCTAGCCTTGTACTTGTTTATTGTGCCATCACGATTAAGTTTAAGTTTGAACACCCGTTTATTAACAATTAGTTTCTGATTTGGGTGAGTAGGCACTAGCTCCGAAGTACCAGTTTTTTGGAGAGCCTCAAACTCACATTTCATGGCATTCAACCATTGAGGTTGAGACAATGCCTCAGACATTGTAGCGGGTTCTAAGGAGAATGTTGAGGCTTGAGCTAAATAAGAGAAGGTCTTAGGTTTGAAGATATCACTCTTTGACCTATTTTGCATAGGATGGCCAAGAGTAATTGGTGGTGAAGGAGAGGAATCTACAGAGTCAGACTCAGAACTAGACATAGGTGTTGAAGAGTCAGCTACTGGAGGAGTAGGATTAGAATGAACAGGAGACTGAGGATCAGGAGTCTAAGAAGACGCATTGGTAGGAGAAGGACACTCAGGAGTGTGGAGATTAGGCTGAGATGTACTACCTGGAGAGGACAAAGGTTGTTGCAAACCAGTAGGTGTTTCCTGAAAAGGAATAAAATAGGATATAGTGGTATGTGTGGGATCAGCAACCAGATTGTGGAGAGAAGGTTCTAGGAAAACCAGACTGATATGGAAAATCATCTTCATTGAACATAACATTTCTTGATACATAGATTCTTCCACAAGGATCTAAGCATTTGAAACCTTTATGATCAGAACTAAAACCAATAAAAACACATTTCCTGGTGTGAAAATGAAATTTGTGTCTGTTGTAGGGTCTTAGAAAGGGAAAGCAAGCACAGCCAAAAACTTTCAAGTTGGAATAATTAGGGGACTTGTGAAAAAGTTTTTCAATAGGTGATAGATTGCCTAGGACAGGAGTAGGTAACACGTTTATTAAATAAACAGCATGCTGAAAACTTTCATACCACAAGGTAAGAGGCATTTTTCCTTGAGATAACAGTGTTAGACCTAATTCAGTGATATGCCTATGCTTCCTTTCATCTTTCCCATTTTGTTCATGTGTATGAGAACAAGGGTGTTTTTTTAAGATACCAGCATTTTTCAAAACAGGTTCAAATACTCTATATTCACCCCCCCAGTCAGACTGGACAGATTTAATCTTCATGGTAAATTGAGTTTCAACAAGACTTTTGAAGTGAAGAAAAGCATTGAGAGCATCAGATTTGTTTTTAAGAGGGTAAATCCAGGTATACCTACTATAGTCATCTATAAAATGTATATAGTAAGTATATCATGAAGCAGACTTGATAGGTGAAGGGCCTCATAGATCAGTGTGTATTAAATGAAAAGGAAAAGTACTTATGGATTCAGAATTAGGAAAGGGCAAAGCATGATGTTTTCCATACATACAGGCATCACAAAATTCCATTTCATTGCTTAACAAAACATTACAGCTTTTTAAGACAGTACTTAACACCTATATGATGGATGTCCTAATCTTCTATGCCATAGGACGTCATTCTTAGGTCTACTGACTTCACTAACATAAACTTTATACTAAGGACTCTGACTGAAGCTGGACTATTTAGTTCTTGACTGAAATTGATTATGTCTGGATTGAAGGGAGTTCTGGCAAGAAGGAAGACTTAACTGGTACAGACCATTGTGCAATCTACCTCTGAGCAGGATTCTGCCTATGACTTTGTCCTTCACAAAACAACGAACATTATCAAATTCAACACTTACAGAATTGTCAGTGGTTAATCTAGATATACTAACAAGATCCTTAGTAATAGTAGGAACATGTAAGACATTTTTCAACTTAAGATCAGATATAGGATTAATAAATGATGTATGACCAAGATGATTAATGGTGAGTTGGGAGCCATTACCTACTCCCAAAGTGTCTGAGCCATTGTACTCATTACTCAATTGAAGATTGTCAAGATCTGCAGTTACATGACCGGTTGCTCCACTATCAGCATACCAGTTTGGATCAGCCACAGATTCTGGACCAACAAAAAATGCAGCAGGGGATGAGCAGTTGACTAATTGCCTTGATTAGATGCTGGTGGATTGTTAAAATACCAGCACTCCACCGCTGTGTGACCATTCTTATTACACAGCTGGCAAGTTGGTCTGGAGTTGTTGTTGGAATATCCTGCTCTTCATCTTCCTCTAGACCTGCCTCCTCTCTGATTGGGACCTCTTCTACCGCTGCCTTGATTTTGATAGTTGGAATTACCTCTGCTTCTACCCTGATAAGTATCATTTGTCCTGATTGCTGCATTAGCATATGCTTGTGATAAATCCATGCTAGCAGTGGGATTGAACCTTGCTAACAGTCTCTCATGAGTAATCAATTGTGCCTGAACCTCTGGCCAAGATAAGGCTCCTATTCTAGATGTCAAATTCACAATGACTGATTCATATTCCTTGCTCAAACCTCCTAGAGTAGCATGGATCAGCTCAGACCTTGTATAGGGCATCCTGCTACACTCAACTTATCAGAATATGTCTTCATTTGTGCCAAATAATAACCATAGTTTTAGATCATTTTTCAGCCTTAGTTAGTGCATACTTGTATTCCAGCATTTGAGCTTCACACTGATTAATACAACAATTCCAACGTCTGCCAGATTTCAAGTGAAGTAGTGCATCCTACTACTTCAACCAGAGCTTGTTCTGTCATGGAGGCGAGAAGCCATCCAGTATGAAGAGAATCCTTGGCCATCCAGTCATCATATGCTGGATTCATAGGACTTAGAATTGACGAAGTCAAATTAGGAGCTCCAAGATATCGATGGGGACATGGGTACGTTCCAAGGAGAAATGATTCAAGTTTATGCCCTCTTACAACAGGTAGAACAGTGAACTTCCATAGTAGATAATTATATCTATCTAATTTCACAGAACAAGCTTGATTCAGATTGCCTCCAAGTGTTTATGTTGATACAAGACCCATTGAAGAGAAAGGAGATCTAGCAGGAATCAATGGTGAGAGTTGTGAGCTCAGATCTCCATAAATCCAGCAGAGAACATGCCTGAACCAAATCCAATTGATGGTGAAGAAGATATTCCAGCAGACACTCCAATTTGAGAAGTAAGAGAACTCTGATGGAGGCCGAAAACAGCAGAAACCGGTGGTGCATTCATGACGGTAACATTACTCTGATCGGTGACTGAAGCTGTGGCTGATGACGACGGTGGCGCCGCCATTCTAGCGCTCCGATACCAACTTAAAATATAAGAACTATGAATTCTGGGAATAATTTTGGATATTCATTCATTCATTCATATTACAAGATGAAGATATTAGACTTGCTTTTTATGCTAAAGTCTGTTACAACCAATACACACATCCCAACACAAGATCTAATCCAAGGCTAGAATATAAACGAGAATATTACACTTGTACACTCAAGATTGTACCAAGTGTATACACATCATACTTATCAAGATAAGTCAAACAACATATCAAAATAGCTAGTTACTTTTCAATGTGGGACCTATTGTTTCATATAGATCATATAAAAAGCACTGGTGTAAAATTATGTTGTAATATTTTGTCGAGCACATTTAAGTAATGCACAAACATTTCTAAATGTAACAAGGGAGGAGAGCGAGCTCAACAAAAGAGGTTCACTCACGGGTATAATAAGGGCGGGTGATCTTTATGAAAAAAGGGTTCGTTGGCACACTCGGCTTTTACTACTTGGCACCATATTACTCCGGCATCACAAAAATTACTCTGGCACCACGGTTGTTTTTAATAAGCGAAACAGAGTGAGTGACATGTTGTTCTTATTGAAATCCAACGTCGGTGGGTGTTCAAAAACAAACGTTAGTGGCACCGACATTTATGTTATAAAAGTGTCATAACTTAGAAATAACGGTGCCACTGACTTTCGTTTTTGAATAGCAACGTCAGTGGTTTTCAATAGCAACAACAGTGTCACTGACGTTTTGTTCATCAGAAAAAATAATCAAAAATGGGTGCCAATAATAAAAAATGTTGTGCCAATTGAACATCTCAAAAAAATGTACAAAAGATTCCCTCCTCCTTCAAAAAAAAAAAAAGAAAATTTTCCCTCCACATAATTGCTTTGAATAATGTAAGTGATACAAACATTTTAAATGCATAGAGTTACATAAACTCGATTTTACATCATTGGTTATCGTGTAGACCCATTATGATCGATGATATAAAATCAAGTTATATTATCTGTTGTGGCTGAATGTTTATGTCACTGGTATTACCGGATTGTTTTTAGTGTTTTTGTTTTAGTAGTAAAGCTAAGTTTTATGTAGTATCTTTGATTTGTACATTAACGTTATTTATACTCATAAATACCCGTGTTTTCAAATTTACACTTAAAAATATGGGTAATGATGTTGACACAAACACTCAGGCCCAACAAACTACACATCCTGAAATTACATCATTGATTACAATTGTCATGCATCATAATCAATGGTTCAAATTATGTTGTGTAACTCGTTTAAATAAGTGTTGTGTCAGTAATATTACACTAAAAGCATTTTGATACATAGTGTTTATAATTAAGCGTGAAAACATCTACATACGATATGGAGATACCGGAAAAAAAAAATCATAATTGCTTTTACTATTGTACAAACGATTCATTTGATTTACATGATGTCTCATGCAAACTAAATTATTGAAACATAACCATCGATTTATATCATTTTAAATTTTAAACCGGATCGGTGAAGCTCTTTAGGTTAGAGCTCAACCTTGTATCGTTTCTTTAATTCTCTATATAATATGAAGTGGGATGGGGTGGGGGTGGGAGTTTTACCAGCGCTAATTTGCAAATCTGACTCTTATCCAGGGGTAAAATTGAAAATATATTAATAACTAATTAAATTCCCGAAATGCCTCAATTTTGCCCTTTCATGATTTTACAGGGTTTTACACATATTTTGAATTTGGTCCTTAATCAAATCTGACTTAGTGAACCTCAACTAATAAAAGTGAATAACTTTTTTTGTAGACCCTTGTTTCCAGGGAAAAATACTTCCATTTAAAATACTTCATTTGGTTAAAAGTGATTACATAATGATCCAAAACTTGATAATAAAAAGAAAAATAAACACCGTTCTTTAAAATTTGAGTGACACATTCGTGAAAACATAAAAAGCTGGACAATAATTCAAATGAAAAAAGAAACAAATTTGAAAAGTTAATGCATGTGAAATGATAGTAGTAGTACCATTCACGGGTGGGCGGTGGCCCGACCCTTTTCCAAAATTTGATGAAAACCAAATCTACTGCTTTTCGAGTAACGATAGAGACACAACGGTTGTGTCACAACAAATGATATAATGGTGATTTGCACCGTTGATCATGATGAGTTAAATTGACAATGATATAAATCTAACATAATCAACGGTGCAGATCACCGTTGTGTCACTCGTTGTGGCATTAACCGTTGTGCCTCTATCATTACTCCTACTTTTCATTTATTGTTAGAGTAGTGATACATCCACTACTTATTTTAAAACAATATCCTACACAACACAACAAACACCATTGATTTTGTTGGGACTCATCACAAAAAAAAATAATTCACCATTGTAATCAATGGACACGTATCACATAGTGGAAAATGCACTACATAAATGTGTAGTGCACATATCATTTCCATTATTAAGAGAAGATTCCCCTAACTAGTACGTAATAGTTGTCTCAGAAGGAACCTTTGTCGTCTATATAACTTCTGTCTTCTCTGGCCCCCAGAGGTTCATTTCAAATTAAACTCCACTTTCTTTAGAGCTTCATATTTCTGAAGAAATTAACTTAGAAAATGAGACTTTCCAAACGAAATTAGAAAGATCCTCCTCCTCAAATCGAAGAAAATCACCAGAAATACGTAATAAAACCACAAACAAAAACAGACCGCTAATGCCAGAGGCTAATTTCTGCTTAATGCCAGAAGCGATTAGTCAAAAATACCCTTCTATTACCTTTTTTTTTTATACTTTTTGTCCACATTCGTCTCAGTACTCTCTCTTTCTTTCTGATGTGGATCAAATATTGTAATTGGGTAATTGGATGATTCGAGTTAGGAAAACAATACAGAGTAAGATAAATTTGTATATGGATTTGGACTGAACTCTTTGAGAGAGCTGCCTACGTATCCAATTCAGGTATGAAATTGGAATCAAGTCCCCATCGTAGTTCAGGGTGTTTCTTTTATAGCTGTAGATCGTGATTCTCTTCCCTGACGTAATGGGAAGTTTTCATCGGTTATCTTTGGACGTTACTGGACGTGGGATCTATCCACGTCTGTAAGCAGTTGAGCCGTTGCTGACTCGGTCTTCGTCATGCTCAACCATTCTGTCTAGAAATATTTCTGCATAGCACACGGTGGAGTCCTGCTCCTCTGACTATTCTGTCCAGAAGGTTAACCTGGTCAGCGCATGAGTAATGACCGCCTTTGCTTTTGGCCCGTTTATCTTCATCGTCTAACTTTTATCTTTGGCGGCGTTATTATTAATAATCCACCCAGGTGGCACATGTATCATCACTTTCTTTTTTCTTTTTTTTTTGAACAAAGTATATATATATCTATATATATATCATGTATTTTTTTTTTCTTAAAACAACATAAATAACACTATAAATAAGTTCCTCAAAAACAAAAACAAAAAAACAATATAACTAACACTATTATAACTGTAAAAGCAAATTAGCACTTGGACGCAAATTAACGTCTGGATATGATACTCTCATATAAGTATATACATATATATGTATGTATGTATGTATGCCATTTTAATTAAAACAAGACACTAATGTAACTGTAAATGCAAATTAGCACTTGAACTGTTAAGAATTAAGTGATTACCGTTGTACTAAAACCAATTGGTATTAGTAAAGGCGCTACTTATTTCTTATACATTAAGAGTGTGGGCAATATGTCCCAACACCCCCCCTCAAGTGTTGGCAATCTGTCCAACACTTGCACAATTTTTTTTAATAATGTTCCAACCAGGGTTCGATCTCATGACCTCTGGCTCCGATACCATGTTAAGATCAAGCGCTTACCGTTGTACTAAAACCAATTGGTGTTAGTAAAGATGCTACTTATTTCTTATACATTAAGAGTGTGGGCAATATGTCCCAACATGAACGCAAATTAATGTTTTGATATGATACTTTCATTTAAGTAAAAAAAAACCATTTGAATTAAAATAAGATTTTGTAGAGAATATTTGCTTGTTATGTATTCTACGAAAATAAAAAGTAGAGGGATGAATTATCAGTTAAAAGTGGAGTTTTTATCTTATTTGGGGATGGGATGCAGATTTGAATCCGAATTGATACTAAAAAAATTCAATGACTTCTGTTACTAGGTCCAACTCAATCCCAAATATCCTTAAAACTTCCACAACTAAGCAGAAGCTCAAGATCGGAATGAGCACTGCTTAATTGAAGATCTCGAAAACGTACAATTTAAACGAGTTACACATCAATTTTGGTGCCTTAGTAACTTGCAATTTTTATTTTATGATGGTTGATATACTTTAAGGCACAAGACAAAGAGTTTGAAATCATTTTAATACATACATACATATATGTGGGTGCATGTGTGGACATGCATGCCTAAATGTTTGTATATCTTGTTGGCTCGGAGATTGTATACTAGAATAGATTATACTTTTGATCTTTATATATCAATATATGTCACCAACAAAATTTAAGTACAGATATAATATCTTATATTTATTATTTTACTAGTTTTTAAAAGCAAATGAAAAATAGTAATAGTAACCATATATCAAGCTTATAGTTTAAATTTTTATGTAACCGCCTTTAATTAATATATCATATTCACTTATTAAATAAAAATTATACGCAAACGTTAGTTTGTTTCTTACTACTAGAAATAATAATTTAGAGTACATTGGAAAAAAAATTGAATAAAATTAAAAATGACGGATAATTACTAGTACATGATAATTAGAACAAAAACGGGAAAAATGAGCGTGATGTTGACGGCTGGAAAGAGAGTACATATATGTTGGAAATTGGTAAATCAGGTTACGATAATGTGTGATATTTTTTTTCAGGTCAAATATTTTTTTTCAAGTTTTCCGTCTAAATTTGGACGATTTCGTCCAAATAGAGTCAAACCGTCTAAATTTGAATTCATTTTCGTCTCAATCCATTCACTGACCAAAATGGACGAAATCCGTCTAGAATTCGGATACAACGTCTGAATTGTAACAAATTCCGTCCAAATTTGCACTTTTTTTTAGTTTTTTATTTTCCCTGAAGCAACCAATTGTCCTCTTCTTCTTCAATTGATCAATCTTCATTTACCCCATAAATCTCCATTCCACTTGTCGCCACCACAAACTCAACACAGCATCATCAATACATCATTGCCAAATAAATTACTGTAGCATACTGTAAAGAACTAAGTAGTAAAAGATACAGAAAATAGCAGGGGAGTAGGGAAAGAAGGAGAAACAGTAGAGAAATAGAGATTTTATTCAGTATAAACTTGCATGAGCTTACAATTGTTCTATGTTGCCTTTTTATAGACTGAATTACAACTCACAAATGCTATAATGACTCATTGTGACTCACTAATGACTCTCTAACATGACTCATTAACTAACATATCATAGAATAACCGCTATCAACCCTCCTAGTTCCTAACATCCCTCCTCCTTAAGCACACGACCATGTCCTCGTGGTGGGGAAAAGCGAGGAACACGCATTATGTATCTAGCATCCTCCCAAGTAGCAGATGATTCATCCAGGTTGATCCATTTCATGAGCCATTGTACCACTGGTGCATTTCTTCTTTTTTTCACGATTCGATATCCATAATTTTGTGCGGATATAACACCATTTGGCCATCAAATGAGGTGATGGGGGGATGAGGTGAGGTGGTATGTGTACACCCTTGTATTTCTTGAGTGGGAAATGTGAAACACATGGTGCAACCTTGATTCTTACGGTAGTGAGGCTTTATATGCTCTTTGGATTTATCTTCTCAAGCACTCTATAGGGACCAAAATATCTTGCGACCAACTTTAGATTCTCCTCGCCGATTGCGGTGTAGTGCATGTCTGTAAGGCTGCAATTTAAGAAAAACCAGATCCCCAACTTGGAACTCCCTTTCAGTCCTTCCCTTATCTGCATAATGCTTCATCCTGGCTTGTGCAAACTCCAACTGATCCTTGAGCTCTTTAATGTAAGTTTGTCTCTGCTGCAAGAAGCGCTTCAACTGATGATGTAGTCCCACTATGTGTAGCTACCAATAGGTATGGATGTAGGTTTGTAGCCATAAAGGGCTTCAAATGGAGATGTTTGAATGGCTGTGTGGAAACTGGTATTATACCAAAACTCAGCTAAAGGAAGCCATTTTGCCCAATGCTTTGGTCTTTGGAAACACATGCATCTTAGGTACATCTCTAGGCATTGGTTCACCCTTTCAGTTTGGCCATCCGTTTGGGGGTGATAAGATGAGCTAAGTGCCAATTTAACCCCTGCTAGTTGAAATAAGTGCTGCCAGAATTCACTGGTAAAAATGCTATCCCTGTCACTAACAATGGTTGCAGGCAATCCATGAAGTCTATAGACATGGTGGAAGAAAACTTCTGCTATTGTTTCAGCCGAATACCCTCTCCTCAAAGCCACAAAATGCCCCCATTTTGTAAATCGATCCACCACCACCATGATGACTTCTAACCCCTCAGAATTTGGAAGACCCTCAATGAAGTCCATACTGATATGAGTCCATGCTTTGTCAGTGTTAAGGGTGAATTTATACGGTTTATAACGCTATATTCTATGATAATTTTCTCCATATTTGTATGGAATTGCATAAGAAACATGTGTTTAATGAAAATATTGAGTAAATGATATTTTAGAAGAGTTAATCGCAAAATAGGTTGATTTATGTGTTTTAATTATGATTTTATGATTATTTGGACATTATTACGTTTTGCGATGTTTTTATGTGTTATAGATCGTGTTTGATGCTCAAGAGATGATCAAAAAAGAGATAAGAGTCGACATATATGATGATAAAAGAGATAATGAAGGAATTTACATCAAATTAAAAGGAGATAAAGATAAAGAAATCGAAATCGACCATATTATTGGGTGGCGTCGAGTCCCGTCCGGTGGGCGGGCGTCGATGAAAGTGAGCAGCGTCCGCGATATGGGAAGTTGATTCGAGGATGTTTGGACGCCGAAGTGGGCGCCGTCTGGGGCGGCGTCGATCATGACTTCGGCCCGACTCGAAGTTTTATTGAAGAATGGACGGGCGTTCAAGGATCCGGACGGGCGTCCGGTGGCCGACTTAAGCGAGAACCGACTTTGAAATCTATATATAGTAATTTGTTTTCTCCACAAAAGAGGATCATACACTCATTATTCAAAACCCTAAACCTAGGGGCGGCTTTAGGCTGCGTTTTCATCTTTTATTCCTATTTTTATGCTCTTAGTTTAGATTAAACACTCGTTACTTTTTATGCCTTTGTTTACGCAAATTTGAGTTCTTGAGGATGTTGAGAGGCTAAAAGCTTCATCAAGCGAGTATTGTGAAGCCGTCCAACAATTGTTGATTTCGTTTTCTTCGATTATCTTTGTGAGTTTTTAATAAAGGTTGTTTCTTATTCATGCTTATTCATGTTTAATTTGCTCTTATATCGGAAGATATGCATGTGTTGATTGTTTATTGTTGATGGAAGTCTTAATAAACCCTAGATCACCATGAATAAGAATAGTAATTCGAATCTATCATAACGGAAGTTAATAGTCGATTATTAGATTATAAACACAAAGTTTGCACCTTTGGTGATTAAAGCGCGTTAATCTTACATCGGAAGATAATAGATTGATAGATGAACTTTCTAAGGAATTAGGGTTCATGTTTAGGTGAGGTGAATCACAACTGAATAAAAGCGCAATATAATCGAGATAGGGAATCAATGCTTGTTGGATAGGTGGATCAATCCTCGTTTGCTCGTTATAAATTTGATTTAAATCCTTAAAAGCTTGAATTTGTCTAGTTAGTTTACTTTATATCGCATCTTAGATTAGTTAGTTTAAATTGGTTCATGACCGTATCCTTCCACGGCTTTAGATCATCTCTTCTTGTCGTTTTACGTTTTAGTTAGGTTTAATTTACGGTATTCATTTAGTTTTATCCGCTATTTAGCTTAGTAATCGTGACATAGGTTAGTTAGATAAAAACTAGAAATCACAATCGTTTAGTTCCCGTAAGATCGACCCGGCATTAACCGCTATTACTACGATCCTTATACTTGAGGTTAACGGATTATTACTTGTTTATTTTGTGTTGATAAAATCCGTGACAAGTTTTTGGCGCCGTTGCCGGGAACCGGACGGTTGTCTAGTTTTTTTTTTGTTTTCTAATTTTTCCATTTGTTTTGTTTCGTTTTCTGTTTTAATCCGTTTTAAATTCTGTTTTTAGTTGATAATTGTTTTAGGTAGTTGTTAAGTAGATAATTAGGGTTTAAAACTTTCCCTTAGTATTTTTTTTGAAGTTAGATCTTCTGTCCTTCTGTTTTTTTTTGACGTTCTTTCTTCCTTCTTGTATTTCTCTGCAAATCCTCGCTTTTGTTCTAAGTTTTCCGTGAGCAAGCGGGCGTCGGGTTATTGGGCGCCCGTCCATTGAGAAATTATCAATCTGATGCAGGTTCATTCACTTAGGCAGCGTCCATCGACTTTGGGCGCCCGTTCAAATATTCCGTCTGTCGACGGCGTTTAAATTACTAAGCGCCCGTCCGATCTCAATTTCATCGGGCGCCCGTCCAATCTTTTGGGCGTCCGTCGGTATTGTTTTCCTTAACATTTTTGTTTCCTTTTCTTCTTTCCCATTCCTCTCTTTAGGCTTTTAATTTTTAGTTTAGGCTTTTACTTTCTTAGTTTTAGGTTTTGTTCCACTTGTTTTGGTCCGGTTTATGCAAACTCGAGTCAAAAGGACCGTTAATATACACCCACGACCCGAGCGAACCATAGTCCGGCCAAGCAGCGGAATTTCCGTTCTGCGATTACGCGAGATGAGCCGAGCGAGATCTTGAAGAACAACTAGCAAGAGAAATCGCGATTTTGTGATAATGGCGATAATAGGCGTACATTGGCGGACTACGCCATGCCAGGCGAAGTCAAGGTCAACCCGGCTATTGTTATTCCACCATTCTTGCACAAACCTTTGGTGAAGCCAGGACTTATCCGGATGATGCAAGACGCATCAATTTTTCACGGCTACCAATCAGAGAACCCGCATACCCACTTACACACATTCTTAGAGATATGCGGTACTACACGCATCGTCAGGGTAAGTGAGGATGCTATCAAAGCTGAAACTATTTCCATTTTAGATTTGAAAGGGAGGCCAAAGAGTGTGGTACCTCTCTCCCATCTGAATCTATCACCACACAGGCGAACTCGAAAAGGAGTTCTTGAGTCAATATTTTCCACCTTCAAAGATGCATTGATTGCTTAAATGACATTTTCACATTTTATCGAGAGAGAATGAATCTTTCTTGAGTGTTGGAAGAGATTCAAGTCCCTTCTTAGAAAATGCCCCACCATGGCTTGCCCTTTGGAAAGGCAAGTCAATACATTCTTGATGGATTGACCGAGCTTACAAAAGGCATGGTCAATAGTTCTTCAAGCGGGGCATTCTCAAGAAAACGCTTTGATGAGGATGGGCATTGTTTGAGGACATTGCCAAATATAACTATGCCCCTCTTATCAAGCAATTCAAGCACCTCCTCCTCCCGAGGTTGAGGAAGTCAATTTACAAAGTTTGATTGCCATGCTTTGCAAAAGCGAGATGGTCCCACCTCAAGTTTCCAACCCTATAAATCAAACTTCCTCTTTTCCACAGAACCCTCGGAGTTACGTATTTAAAAAATCTTTGTCGGACCGGCCATATGAATGGCCAATGTCAATTTAATCCCCTGCACCTTATCAAGTAAATCTTTGTTCATGACTATGGGCGGTACAATCAAATCACATGTCAAAATTGTGACGAGGTGGGGCACACTTCTAAATTACGCCTATGAGCGGACGAGAATGCGGAAGTGAATGCATTCTATGGCGAGAACAATCAAAGGTTCAATCGGTTTCAGGGCAGGGCAATTTTCAAAACCAAGGTTTAATCCATCTTCAAATTTCAATCCCAATTAATTTTAATCGAATTTCACTTGAAACCACAGGTTTAATCGAATCAAAACTCGAATTTTTCCAATCCTACGCAAAAATTCAATCGAATTGGCCTTCCAATTCAAATTCTCAATTTCAAAGTCGGCCCGACCGATTCTATGCTCCGAATCTCCAAAACTCTCAAGGCCCCTCCCAACCTACAAATCTTGAGGCTAAGTTGGAAGAGCAAAGTAGATCGATGAAGAATCTTGAGAGACAAATTGGGCAGCTGGTGGAAAGCGGTTGGCTTCAGACCCAGGCATTTGCCCAGTTTCACCGAGAAGAATCCTAAGGGTGGTCAAGTTGCTCAGTGATTTGAACAAAGGCCCATATCTCGACCTTGTGCCATCAATTCAATACGGTAAGGAGGAGGCCGGTGCAATGAATCTAAGGGAGCGGTACTCAAGTTAGTGGTCCTTCCCATCCGGAAACCACTAGCCCCTCCTGCCATTGATAAAGCAAGGGGAGGGAAGGCTGAGCACCTACACTCCCTCAAGCTGCAAGAGAAAACTCGGTGGGTGATCCACGAGAGGTGAAGAGTTTGGTGATCCTCAGTGGGTGATCCTTTGAGGACCGAAAAAGCAAGCGAAAGTCAGGAGGCTGATCCCCCGACTACTAAGAAATCTGAAAAAACTTTTCGTTGGAAGGATCTGGAAGACAGAGCTGTTAGTGCATCCTCAAAAAGGGTTTTCTCTGAGGATGACCTTAAGAAACTTCCATTTCCACCGAGAAAGAGCAACATTCCTTTGATTGAGGATAAGAAGTACGAAAAGGTGCTAAACCTATTGAAAAATACTCAGGTGAATCTTCCATTGTCGGATGTCTTAGTCGAGATGCCTAAGTATACAAAATTTATCAAGGATGTTGTGTCTTCGAAAAAGAAATTAGCGAGGCATGGAAAAGCTGATTGGTGAGGATTGTTCCATGATTAATTATGAAAACTTACCAATTAAAAGAGGTGACCCTGGCAAATTTGTACTTACGAGTTTTGATGGGAGGTCTAGTCTTCCCAAATTCTTTGTGTGATCTAGGTGCCTCTATAAGCCTTATGCCAATGTCCGTATGCAAGCATTTCGGTTTACAAAGCCTTCTAGAACCCACTACTATGAGTTTACAATTCGCGGATAGATCCTCTAAGAAAGCTTCAGGATCCTAAAAGGCGTTTTGGTTGGATTGATCGATTTACCTTTCGATTGATTAGTACGTTTTAGATAGAGAAAAGACCTAAAACGTTCCGTTGATTCTAGGAAGACCTTTCCTATCTACGGCTAGAGCCCTCATCGATTGCGATGGTGGGCAAGTGACTATCCGGGTTGGTGATCAAGAGGTGAGTTACAATGTCTTAAAGTCCATTCAAGTACCCTCTCGGCCCTCCAACCGGTTTTTCCATTGATTATATGATGGATGATTTCACCGACTATATGGATAAGCAAGTCATGGTGTAGAAGCGAGAATATGAGCGATTAGTTGATAATCTGAATACTCATGGTAGGGTGAATCTGGATCAACTAGCGGTGATTTTGAGGAAGAAAGAAATTGGAAGGAGAAGCTTTGGCGGTGGGACCCTGAGTAAACTCAACGATATTGAGTTGAAAAGTGGAGATCTAAAGTCTAGTTTAGAAGCCCCCCTGCGGATTTGGTGTTGAAGCCGTTACTCAAACATCTTAAGTATGTGTTCTTAAGAGAAGGCGACAAGCTTCCTTTAATCATATCTGCGAAGCTTTCCGTATAGAGGAAATGGCGATCAACGTCTTGAAGAAGAATGAAAAAGCTTTTGGTTGGCGGTAGGAGATATTAGGGAATATCTCACGACATCTGCATGCACAAGATCAAGACGAATGAGGCGCCAAGTGTGTCGAGACGACCCAGTGAAGGCTCAACCCTCATATGCAAGAAGTCGTTAAAAGAAATCATTAAACTTACGGACATGGGAATCATTTATGCCATCGCGGATAGTGAATGGGTTTCCCGACTCAAGTAGTTCCCAAAAGGTGGAATTACAATTGAAAAGAATGAGAAGGAGAGAAATTGCATTGAGGCTTATTCGTGATTCTGATGCATCGATTATCGAAAGCTCAATGAGGTAACCATGAAAGATCACTTTCCCTTCCATTCATTGACCGGATGCTCGGCGTCTGGCGGGACACGCATTCTCTGTTTCCTAGATGGATATTCGAGGATATTTCCAGATACCCATTGATCCGGTGACCAAGAAAGACCACCTTCACCGCCGCTTATGGTACATTCGCCTCTGAGGCGAATGCCGTTCGATCTCTGCAATGCCCGAAGCTACATTTCAATGATGTATGCTAGCCATCTTTGACGGGCTTGTAGAAAAGTGTATGGAGATTTTATGGGCGATTTTTCGGTTTTGGTCGATCTTTTGATGATTGCCTTGACAATCTTGATCAGTGTTATCGGATGTGTGGAAAAGAACCTAGTACTTAATTGGGAAAAATGCCATTTCATGGTAGATGAAGGAATAGTTCTTGGCCACAAGATCTCAACCAAAGGTATAGAAGTTGTGAGGGCAAAAGTAGAAGCTATTGAGAAGATGAGCTATCCTAAAAATGTCTTGCGAAGTGAGAGGCTTTCTTGGACATGTCGGCTTCTACAGAAGGTTCATTCAAGATTTCTCCAAGATAGCCAAGCCCCTGTCCACTTTACTAAAGGAAGACGTTGAGTTTAATTTTGATGAGAGCTGCAAGCAAGCGTTTGAGGAGCTTAAGGATCGTTTAATATCTGCTCCGATTCTTATATCGCCTGACTGGAACCTACCATTTGAGCTTATGTGCGACGCATCAAACTATGTTGTTGGTGCTCTTCTAGGGCAAAAGATCAAAGGAAAGTTCCAGCCTATCTATTACGCAAGTCACACGTTGAACCCCTCTCAAGTTAACTATACTACTACTGAAAAGGAACTACTAGCCGTAGTCTTTGCTATGGACAAGTTTAAGTAGTTACTTGTTAGGAGCTCAAGTGATCGTGTGGGTGATCACGCCGCTTATGCTGCGTTACGATGACTAAGAAAGAAGCTAAACCGCGCTTACTACGTTGGATATTGACCCTACAAGAGTTTGACGTTCAAATTAAGGACAAAAAAGGCGGTGAAAATGTAGTGGCGGATCAATATCTAGAATGTTAAGTGAGGAAAAGGATGAACCGGATGATATAGATCTTTACTTTCCTCAGAGAACATCATGTTGATCGATGGCCGCTCCCACGATGTTCCATGGTATTCTTCCATTGTAAACTACCTTCATGGCCGTTATCTCGATCCGAGAGATGTCTTATCGAGAGAAGAAAAAGTTCTTCTCGGATTTAAAATATTTCGTTTGGGATGAACCTTATCTTTTCAAGATCTGTAAAGATGGTTTGCTTAGGAGATGTATTCCAGAATCTGAGCAACGTGACATCATTGAGCAGTGCCACAGTGGACCCACGGGAGGTCACTTTGGTCCTTGGAAAACCGTTGCTAAGATATTTCAATCCGGTTTCTATTGGCCTACGATCTTTAAAGATACGGAAGCTTTACGTAAAGCTTGTGATAGGTGCCAAAGAACGGTACTCTCGACAAGGCGTTTTGACATGCCTTTAAAACCCATCCTCGAATGCGAAGTCTTTGATGTATGGGGTATCGATTTTATGGGACCATTCCCATCATCTTGCGGTAATAAATACATCTTAGTCTGCGTGAGACTACGTGTCCAAATGGGTGGAGGCCCAAGCCACTCCTCACAATGATCATAAGACGGTGATGAAATTTCTAAAGAAGAATATCTTCGTGAGGTTTGGATGTCCACGTGCCTTGATCAGTGATGAAGGGACGCATTTCTGCAACCGACCCCTAGAGAAAGTACTTGAGAAATATGGTGTCCGGCATAAAATTGGCACACCGTATCATCCGATGACTAGTGGTCAGGTTGAAAGGAGCAACCAGAGCATTAAGAAGATCCTGGAGAAGATCATTATGATCATAGGAAAGAGCCGAGTCTAAAGTTGGATGATGTCTTGTGGGCATATCGAATGACCTATAAGACCCCATGGGTACATCACCATATCAAATGGTCTCACGGAAACCATGTCATCTGCACTGTCGAGTTAGAGCATAGAGCTTATTGGGCTACAAAGTTTACGAACTTTGATTCCCAATCTTGTGGGAAGCATCGACTCTGGCAGATGCTATTACATGAGTGGATTTAAGTCGGACTCCAGGCCTATGAAAGTGCCAGGATTAGTAAAGATAAGATGAAGCTACTCCACGATGCTAAGATTAAGAAAAGAGAATTTCATGTCGGCGAACAAGTTCTTCTATATAATTCTAGGTTACATCTGTTTCCTGGAAAGTTAAGGACACGTTGGTCCGGCCCTTTCGAGATTCTCCAAATCATTCCGGAGGCGTTCTAGAACTTCGTGGTTATAGTGGTGAACCGTTTGAGTCAACGGTCAAAGGTGCAAACACTATATTGGTGAACCCAAAGAGACATCTTTGATTGTTAAATTTCTCGATATTCTCGGATGTGGTGTTCCGCGAGTCGAAGACTTTAGCGAGTTATCACCCGACTTGTTCTCCGAGGATGACGGAAGTGACCCTTATGAAGAAGTTCTAGCAGGTAGTCTTGATATGGAAGAGTTTGAAAAGGGCGTCGGTTGAAGCGTCATCGAGAGGGCTCGAGAGGATGAGAGGTCACCCATGGGAAGTTCAAGCGTATGTGGAAAGCTATTAAAGATTTCACCCCGTGTGTGAGATCTTTGTTTCTGCAGACCACACCTCGATCGAGCTTACACGAGGTAGTGGTGGCGAAAAGTCAAATGCTTTGATCCAGTGAGTTTTAAACGGTGTCGAGCTAACGACATTATTAAAAAAGCGCCGCTAGGGGGCAACCTAGATATATCTTTTTTTTAGTTGTTTTGTTTTATGCTTTGATAGTGTTAGTATTTAAGTTTAGTTTATTCGATTTTAGCCCTATTAAGTTTTTGTTTTTATACATCGATTAGTTGTGCTTTCTAGATATGGATTTCGTGGTGTTGCCGGAGGAGTTACCTTTCCTTAGGAGGATTCCACTCATTCTTGTAGATGACGGACCGGGGGAACCATCGTTTTGCACGTAGATTTTGACATTAGTACCCGCGTCAAGACGGTCACCTATGTTCTCATTGTTCCCGTTGTTCGGGAGGTGGAGACTTTACTCCGAGGAGTTACTGGCAGCTCTAGGGCGCCCTTACACCATCCTCAATGATCCGATGTTGACAGATTTAGCGGCTAGTCTCGCAAAAGTCGAGCACTTCCGAGGTGTTGATGTGGTGGTGAGGACCGGGTTTACAAGATGAGTATGACTTCCCTCCGGCGATTGACATGCTCCGCCGTCTCATTCGAAAGTGATCGATTGGTCGGACATTTATGATGACTAGCGTTCTTAGGATGTTTCGTCGAGCAAACGACGTAAAAAAAAGCGCGAGTGGGAGAGGCAACCCTTTATTTTCCATCTGTTTTGATTTATTTTCTAGTAATTTTATGTACTTCGTTTGATTTTTATTTGTATTTTTGAAGTTTTATATAAGTTTAATAAGAAAGGGCAATTTTGAATTTGATTTGTATGGAAATTTTATAATTTTGAAACTATATCGCTTGGACGCCCGCCCGAACTCTGACGCCCGTCCGCCTTGACCAATTTTAGGACGGCGTCCACTAAGCCTGGACGCCCGCCTGCGCTTTATTCCTCCAATCTGTATGTGATTTAAACTCTTGGACGAAGCGTCTAATAAAGCGGGCGCCCGTCCGGTTCATCCGTCTTTCGGTGGGCGCCCGTCCACCGAGTTGACAGCGCCCAACCTCTGTCTATATATACCCCTTCTTCGAGTGAACCTTCACTTTTCGAGAATTTCAAAAAGCAAAACGGTTTCTCTCCTCCTTTTGCCCTAAAATCGCCGATTCTAAACCGTTTTGAGCGATTCAAAGTGCTGACAGCCGCCGCCTTGATACCCTCTCTTTGATTTTCATAACCAAATCCCCCAAAACACGATATTTTTGGGGAATCAGGCCCCATTCAAGTCCGACTTTTCTGACAAAAACATCGATTTTGGAGGCCCTATCTGTGTTGTTTGGACTCGTTTTCACCTCAATCAACATCTACTCACCCTACTCGGTAAGTTAGTAACAACTTTCCTAGATTTCATTCACGTTTTTGTGAGTTCGATCTTTGGGTCGGCTCGTTTTCTTGAATGTTACCTTAATTTGTTTTTTTTTTTTTTGGTTTTTGTTTCTTTCTGCTCTGTTTTGGTGATGTGGTGTTGTGATGGGTGATGAATGGATTGTTTGGTGATGGTTATGGTGGTGGTTGTGGTTTGGTTGTTTTGAAATCCCGCTTTGGATGTTAAACGGGTATCTTTTGTGCACATTAGGATTGTTTGGTTTGGATTAGGCGTGGAGATGGTTCATAAGAAGACAGTCGTGAAGAGGCATGGTAAGGAAGTGGCCCGGGAGGCAGGGAAAAAGCGTAAAGAGATTGACCCTACCTTAGTTGATCCTAACCGGGGTGTGAGTATTCGTGAGCAACCCCTCAGAGCCACCCAAACTAGGCGACCTTAAGAGATGAGCCAACCTCGGAGTCCGAGACGGATGATGATGTGCCTTTGAGTACGGATGCCTAGAGTTCGAAAGGTGGAGGTTCGTCAGAAGTGAGAAACCTATCGATGCTACCGGGAAGAGGAACCGATTGTACTCTGAGGCAGACCCTCCTAGAAAGAAATCTAAAACCGTTGCCCGATGCCATTGCCTCGTCGATTCGTGAACCCTAGAGCCCATGAAGTTTATACTAAACATTACTTTTCGAGAAACATGTTGGTTGAGAGGGCTATTTTGGTGGCGAAGGTCGATCCGGGGTTCGTTAAGTTTCTTAAGGATAGGAAATGGGAAGCCTTGATGACAATCCCGACTACCCCGGTGAATAGCTCCTAGTTCGGGAATTTTATGCAAAGCTGTTCGAAACCGACTTGGGGACAAAGGTAGTCGTGGTTCGAGGGGTAGAAGTTCCTTTACACGGAGGTGATTAATCGAAATACAACTTAGCGGCTTCGAGGGTCGGGATTATAAGGAGGAGATTGTGCATAGGCGAGTTTGGGACGGGATCCTTTGGAGGAGTTGAGATTGAGAGTTTGCCCGGATGTGGCACTGGACGTTGAGACCGGGAGGAGACCGGAAGGAGTTGGTTACCACGACACTGGGACGGAGGATTGGAAGGTCCAGTGTCGATTCATTCAGAGTCGGTTGTTGCCTAAGAACAACTTGACACATTTTCATATAGGTGACTGGGCATGTTGTATGCGTTGACATTTGGCTTGAATGTGGATGTGGGACAGGCATTGTATGGCGAGATCTCGATCAATCGGAAGGTTTATACACGAGCTTGATCGTCCCTCATTTGATCCACGATTTGTGCCTCGATGCCGGTGTGCCTGAGTTTGAGGCGAGATCATGTCGAAGAACCCGAGGCCTTTACAAAGGGAAAAGAGTAAGCCCTCGGGACATTTCGAGGCGGAGGCACCTCCGAGCCTTGTTCATCGGCACCGCCTCGTGCATCCTCCTTCCTCCTTTATCTCCCGCTGTCGAGGATGCGGTTAAGCATGGCAAATAGTTTCCGGAATGGCTCGGTGATATTCGGGATACACAGAACAACATTTTGACGATCCTACGAGTGTATATGTGAAGGCCGGCAACCGAGGATGACAGGATTTTCAATCCGAGCTCCGTTGATTATCTCTTTTCTTGATGAGATTGAAGCGGGTCATTGCGGATGTTCTACGACTACGAGTCATCTTTGGATGAGAGCGGCTGACTCGGCGGCTCGAGACTCACGGCACCACCTTCCGGACCCTCCTACGATCCTCCGGTGATGATTCTGCGGCACCGGGCCAACCTTGATCTTATTTGTCTATTTTCACGTTGGTTGTTTTGTATTGACATTTTTACTTATAAGGTTCGTTGTAATTTTGATATTGCTACTATTTATTTTCGATGGATCATGTAAGCCATAAGCGCGCGCGTACTTTCGTTTCAACTGTGTTTCAACTTTCTGGATGTGTTGCGTGCTCTCACTTTGCTTTATCTTCATTTTTGATATCTCTTTTCATGTTGGTATGACTCCCGTTTTCCCGAGATGGTTCCATGTTGTTTAAGGCGTGCGGTATCTACATTGTGCAGTTACGCATTCTTGATATCATTATGAAGGCTCCGGCCCGACCAACGATTCGAGTTTCGATTTAAATCGGCTAAGTCTTTTCCTTTTCTTTCGTTTTGCACAACATGAGGACATGTTGCTTTTTAAGTGTGGGGAGGAATGTTTGATATGTATCTACACATTTGCTTAATTCGTAATGTTTCTATGCAAATGAGCTAAAATTTTTGAAATTTTCCGATTAATCGTTGTTTTTGTTTTGTCCGAGTAGGCGATTCGATTAAATGTATCATATATTTGGTAAGTTAGATGTTTCACGACACTATTTTTCACGAGCCATAGTGAATGATGAGCTAATTTATAAAGTTATACCCTTTTTGGATTAGTGGTTTTGATTTTCTCGTAAGTCATGTGCTTAGTGCTACGTATATATCGTGAGATTTATGATAGTTTGTATTTAGATCCGAAGTATGATATCTTGTGAATATCTAAGGTTTGAATGTGATAAGTAACACGTAACTTATTGTCAAATGAAAAAGTTGAAAAGTAAAATATGAAGAATTATTGGGTGTGTAAAGCTAGTCGATGATTTGAGTGAGGTAGGGTATACCACGTATGTCTATACCACTATGATGGCTATAAAAGCTCACGACGATCGAGGAAGAAATTTCGCCTTATGATTGGAGTAAGGTAGGGTATTATCTCGAAATGTCCTATTACGCTATGATGGGGCAAGAGCTCATTTCGATGTGTGTTTTAAGTGAAAAGTTAAATCAAGCGATAAAGTGTTATGAAATGTATATAAGACTAAGTTATCGTCTATCTTATCCCCAGAGAAGCTGAAAGATATGATGTAGGGATTATCCTCGAGTATTTGTAAAGGCCCTAGATATATTCGATCATTCTTTTCGGGATATGTCACGTTTGTAGGGTGCATCTTATGAGTGTCCTTTATTACTAGTCTACAAGGGGTATTAGCTAGTTTTGCTTTGAGTTTCTCGAGTTTGGATATAGTGGAAGTTTATTATGGCTATGCACACGCACAAGGGTGAACTTACGATTTATTGGATATGTGTTATGCACGTTTAGATGCTGTTTTTCTCGAGCCTAACTTTTGTTTTGTTTTGCTCGGGACGAGCAAAAGCTTAAGTGTGGGGAGTTGTTAAGGGTGAATTTATACGGTTTATAACGCTATATTCTATGATAATTTTCTCCATATTTGTATGGAATTGCATAAGAAACATGTGTTTAATGAAAATATTGAGTAAATGATATTTTAGAAGAGTTAATCGCAAAATAGGTTGATTTATGTGTTTTAATTATGATTTTATGATTATTTGGACATTATTACGTTTTGTGATGTTTTTATGTGTTATAGATACGTGTTTGATGCTCAAGAGATGATCAAAAAGAGATAAGAGTCGACATATATGATGATAAAAGAGATAATGAAGGAATTTACATCAAATTAAAAGGAGATAAAGATAAAGAAATCGAAATCCAGCCATATTGGACTGGCGTCCAGGTCCCGTCCAGTGGACGGGCGTCGATGAAAGTGAGCAGCGTCCGCATATGGGAAGTTGATTCGAGGATGTTTGGACGCCGAAGTGGGCGCCCGTCTGGGCGGCGTCGATCATGACTTCGGCCCGACTCGAAGTTTTATTGAAGAATGGACGGGCGTTCAAGGATCCGGACGGGCGTCCGGTGGCCGACTTTCATGAGAACCGACTTTGAAATCTATATATAGTAAATTTGTTTTCTCCACAAAAGAGGATCATACACTCATTATTCAAAACCCTAAACCTAGGGGCGGCTTTAGGCTGCGTTTTTCATCTTTTTATTCCTATTTTTATGCTCTTAGTTTAGATTAAACACTCGTTACTTTTTATGCCTTTGTTTACGCAAATTTGAGTTCTTGAGGATGTTCAGAGGCTAAAAGCTTCATCAAGCGAGTATTGTGAAGCCGTCCAACAATTGTTGATTTCGTTTTCTTCGATTATTTGTGAGTTTTTAATAAAGGTTGTTTCTTATTCATGCTTATTCATGTTTAATTTGCTCTTATATCGGAAGATATGCATGTGTTGATTGTTTATTGTTGATGGAAGTCTTAATAAACCCTAGATCACCATGAATAAGAATAGTAATTGAATCTATCATAACGGAAGTTAATAGGTGCGATTCTTAGATTATAAACACAAAGTTTGCACCTTTGGTGATTAAACGCGTTAATCTTACATCGGAAGATAATAGATTGATAGATGAACTTTCTAAGGAATTAGGGTTCATGTTTAGGTGAGGTGAATCACAACTGAATAAAAGCGCAATATAATCGAGATAGGGAATCAATGCTTGTTGGATAGGTGGATCAATCCTCGTTTGCTCGTTATAAATTTGATTTAAATCCTTAAAAGCTTGAATTTGTCTAGTTAGTTTACTTTTTATCGCATCTTAGATTAGTTAGTTTAAATTGGTTCGCATGACCCCGTATCCTTCACGGCTTTAGATCATCTCTTCGTCGGTTTTACGTTTTAGTTAGGTTTAATTTACGGTATTCATTTAGTTTTATCCGCTATTTAGCTTAGTAATCGTGACATAGGTTAGTTAGATAAAAACTAGAAATCACAATCGTTTAGTTCCCCGTAAGATCGACCCGGCATTAACCGCTATTACTACTATCCTTATACTTGAGGTTAACCGGATTATTACTTGTTTATTTTGTGTTGATAAAATCCGTGACAGTCAGGAACTGGTAGAGGTTGTAGTAAGCCTTGGGGGTGCTCATGCATGTTTTTACACTGTTGACAAACAATACAGTTTTGGATGAGGTGCTTGACATCCTCCCTCATATTAGGCCAGTAGAAAATTGCAGCAATCCTGCTAAGGCAAGCCCTAATGCCTGAGTGTCCACCTAGAGGGCTGTCATGTAGCTGGGATAAGATTTCCTACCTCAAAATTCCAGATGAACCAACATACAGTCTGCCCTTGAACTTCAATAGGCCTTGCTGAAGTGTAAAATCTGGCTCATTTTGGGGATCCAAGAGGACAGAACTGATTTTAAACTGGGCATGAGTGTCACCCTCATAGCTATCAATAATCCTTTGCATCCAACTAGGAATAACAACAGTGAGTGCCATAGTAGTGCCCTGCTCCATTGGTTGCCTGGAGAGTGCATCTGCCACAATGTTTTCCTTCCCCTTTCTATATTCGATTTTGAAATCCAGGCCTAGTAATTTTGTAATCCCTTTTTGTTGCAAGGCTGTGGTGACTTTCTGTTCCAACAAATACTTCAATGACTGCTGATCAGTTCTGATAATGAACTGAGATCCTTGTAAATAGTGCTTCCATTTATTAACAGCCATGATAACTGCTAACAATTCCTTCTCATAGATGGAAAGACCCATCTCCTTGGAGTTAAAGGCCCTACTGAGGTATGAAATTGGTTTGCCATGCTGTTGTAACACTGCCCCTAGACCATTGATACAAGCATCTGTTTCTACTATAAAAGGAATTGAAAAATCAGGAAGTGCTAAAAGTGGGGACTCACACATTGCCTGTTTTAGGAGGTTTGAAAGCTACGTGGGTCGCATCGGACCATACAAAAGCGTCCTTTTTAACAAATCATCAAAGGTTTTGCTAGAATCCCATAATTCCTGATAAATCTTCTATAGAAGCCAGTAAGGCCTAAGAAACCCCTCAGTTCTGTGATGTTCTGTGGAGTTGGCCATTTGGTCATGCTGTCAATCTTGCTAGGATCTGGCATGACTTGTCCCTGTTGTATAATGTGACCTAAGTACTCAACCCTTGTCTGTGCAAAGCTGCATTTACTCATCTTGGCATAAAATTTTCTTTCCTTTAGTAGGGTCAGGACTGCCTGTAGGTGCTGTACATGGGAATGTAGATCAGAACTATACACCAGTATATCATCAAAAAATACTAGGACAAATTTCCTTAGGTAGGGCTTGAGGAGCTCATTCATAGCCTTCTGAAAAGTGGCAGGGGCATTTGTTAGGCCGAAAGGCATGACAGTGTATTCATAGTGACCATGATGAGTGACAAAGGCTGTCTTGGGAATGGCTGTCTGTTTCATTCTAATCTGATGGAAACCCGCCCTCAAATCAATTTTGCTGAAAAACTTGGCATGCCCTAGCTCATCTAGGAGTTCATCTATGATAGGTATAGGGTACCTATCCTTGACTGTTAGCTCATTTAACTTCCTGTAGTCTACACATAGTCTCCATGTGCCATCCTTCTTCTTGACTAGTAAGATTGGTGATGCATAGGGGCTGTGACTTGGCTGAATTAGCCCTTGTTCTAACATTTGTTCAATCTGATTTTCTATCTCTTGTTTCTGATGATGCCCATATTTGTAAGGCCTTAGTTTGAAGGGGTCAGTCCCTTCCTTCAGGATAACATCATGGACCAAATCTCTATCTGGTGGCAGAGATTCCGGTGCTGCAAACACATCTGCAAACTGATCCAGTAAATTTTGTATTCCCTGATCTATGTGGGTAATTTCATTCAGTTCTGGTGTTGCCCTTATGAAGTTAATGCATGCCAATACACCAGTTTTGCCCTCCTTGAAGCTACTGATCAAATTTTTGCAACTGATGGTTTTGAGTTGTACTGAATCATCAAAACTCTTAAGCACAATGTGTTGGCCCTCTTTCTGAAATGACAGCTCCATTTTATTGAAATCAAACACCATGGGACTGAATTTCTTCATCCAATCGACCCCAAGTACCATGTCACAACCCCCTAACTTCAAGAGTCTAATATCATGTGTGAACCTAATGCCCTGCATGGTCCAAGGCAGATTTGGACACATGCTATTACTCAAAATTTTGTTACCATCTGCTACAGTGACTCCCAAAGGATGTGTAGCTTCTGTGACACACTGAAGGTCTCTTGCCAACTTCTGATCTAAAAAGGTATGTGAGCTGCCACTGTATATTAGAATGTTGACTGGTCTTTTCTTCAAAAACCCTTGTATTCTGATGGTGTTGGAACTAGTCTGACCGGTCATGGTGCTCAAGGATAACTGGGACACCTCTGGGGGTGTGAGAAAATCTTGCTCTGTTTCCTCTGGTTCTACATTGGATTCCTGCTCGTTCTCATCAACCAAGATAAAGTTGAGCTGCCTAGATTTACACTGGTGTCCAGGGAGGTATTTCTCATTGCACCTAAAGCACAGGCCCTTTGCTCTTCTGTCTTGTACTTCTGCAGGGGTAATGAATCTACTGTTTTCCTTCATCTTTTCTGGCATTTTAATGGAAATACTCTTTTGGTATGGTCCAAATCTAACAGTAGATGCAGCATTGGTATTTAAGGCCTCTATGACATCTTCCTGTGCTCTAGCATATTCTAGGGCTGTAGCTAAATCCAAAGGTTTGTTAACCCTCACAGTTGACCTGATTCCTTGCTTCAAGCCTTCTATGAAACTGGCCACAAAATAAGCTTCATCTAAACCAGGATTTTTCAATGATACTAGGGTTTTAATCTCTTCAAATCTAGCTTGATAAGCATCCACAGTACCTGTTTGCTTCAGTTTATGAAATTCATCAACCACATCGTCATAATTCTGATTTGCAAACCTCCTACACACCTCATTACAGAAAATAGTCCAAGTAATGAATCGTTTGTTTGCCTTCCAACTACTATACCATAGTTCTGCGTGATCATCTAAATGCATTTCTGCCATAGCAACTTTCTCATCCTCTTTTACTAGATGGAACTGAAAATATCTTTCACATTTTCTTAACCATGCTCTCGGTTTTTCACCTTTAAACATAGGGAAATCCATCTTAGGGCGCTTAAGGGAGTTATCATACCTCGCTTCTGTTGGATGAGGTCCTAAGATTCCATTACTGGTGGTAGGAGCTTCAATTGTTGTAGAGGGAGCTTCACCAGATGTTGCCACTGATTTATTGGTGAACATTGCAAAAATGGCGGAGAATTGTTCCTTCATATAGGCCAGTTGTTCATCCGAATTCTGTTTGAGGTCCTGCACAGATTTGCTTAGCTCTTCGATGTCCTTTGCGTTCTTCTTGGTTTGCTCATCCACGGATTTCAAACGAGTGTCAGCCATGGCAGAGGATTGAACCTCTCTGATACCACTTGTAAAGAACTAAGTAGTAAAAGATACAGAAAATAGCAGGGGAGTAGGGAAAGAAGGAGAAACAGTAGAGAAATAGAGATTTTATTCAGTATAAACTTGCATGAGCTTACAATTGTTCTATGTTGCCTTTTATAGATCGAATTACAACTCACAAATGCTATAATGACTCATTGTGACTCACTACAATGACTCTCTAACATTTCATTAACTAACATATCATAGAATAACCGCTATCAACCCTCCTAGTTCTAACACATACACGGCTTGATTTGGAGGAAAACCGAGTAAAACCGTGGCTCAAGGGTGTTAATGGCTTCCTTTTAAGTTCCTCCCCATTTTCGTGCTATGGAATGAATGAGGCGGTAAAAAAAAAGCAAATAACATAGCAGAGTGCAAAGGGTTTTATAATTTACCATTATCACTAAGCGTGTTTTAATTCCTCAAAATCCTTACGGAATAAAGTATCCTCAAAGTGAACTCCCTTTTCTTTTATTTTTTGTTGTTTCTTTGTTGTTCTTTGGGAATATGAATCAAATTTGGGTGAAACGTTCAAATTTTGACGGAATTTGTCACAATTCGGACGTTGCGTCCGAATTTTGGACTGATTCCGTTCATTTTGGTCAGTGAATGGATTGGACGAAAAAGAATCCAAATTTGGACGGTTTGACTGCATTTGGACGAAATCGTCTAAATTTGGACGGGAAACCTTAAAAAAAATGTCAGAAAATATTTGACCTGAAAAAAAATGCCAGACATTACAGTAACCTGATTTACCAATTTCCCCATATATGTCGACAAAAAGTAAAAAGTAACATAAGGGTATTTTGGACCAACTGCTCTGGTATTAGCAGAAGCAATAGCGGTTGCCCAGAGCAGATGTCCTTAGATCAAATGAAAAGGTTAAGGTTAGCTTCTTGTTAATTAATTATGAATATGTTTTTACTTTTGCTTGCTTTTGGTTACTTTTTGTAGCTGCTGATGAAAGTTCACCTTTTTTTTGGGTGGAGTGGGTGGGTGGGGGGGGGGGGGGTTGGTGGTGGTGGTTGGTGATTGTCCTTGGTATTTTTTTTCCCCGAAAGACGAAAGCTTTATTGAAAAAAAACTGAAAGAAAGAGATTACAACACGGCCAAGCCGTACTACAACGCGGCCAAATGCCGCACTTACAATGCCGATCAGGGCTATCAAGACCAAAAGTCTCCAAGAGACAGGCTTGATAAAAGGGGTGAAGAAGCCAAGAGAGGCCGAGAGCTCCACCCTACAACAAAAAAACTAAAATCTAGTATAAACTGAACAAACTACAAAATAGAACAGACAGACATATACAACAGACAAACAAACAGAAACTAGCAGTGAACAAAAACCCCGGAAGCCAGGCACCGCCCAACGCCGCCACCGTACGGTACAGAGAAACCCGAAAGAAAAGTTACTCCTCCCGAATGAGCGGACGGCAAACCACTGATGATGCCGGAGAACCACCACTGGAAACTAGAGGTCCGACGCCCCACCTCCACCGAAGCAGGACCGAAGGGGCCTGAGAAGAGGGGAAATGGCACCGGGAAACATATCTCACTATGATGCAGCACCACCTAGGAGATGAAGCAATGCCTGCAAGCCGGAGGTGCCTTCCACCGGTCACCGGAAACAAGAAGCCGAGCACTGAACCCTCTCAAATAACACCCGATCTGGAAAGGGAACCGACCCAAACGAAGCTAATACCGGAAGGCAGCCGGATCTGGCCACAGCAACTCACCATGGCGAACTCCCAGGACCAGGGCCGCCGCGCTTCAAGCGAGAAGAAGATGAGTCGATCACTCAAGCAAAGACCGGCAAGCGAAAAGTAGCGCAGAATCCATAATTATTTAATTTTGGGTAGATTTATGATATTACATAAAATTAACTATCAATTTTATTACACTTCTCCCGACACCTGCATTAATTGTCTATATCTGTTTCAATCTTCGTAGGTTCTCATCGACTACTTTGCCGACAATACCCAAATCAGTGTTAAAACTGAATTAAGTAATTATTATCGAGATAGGAACAACTGAAAATTTGAATGCATTACATTACTCCCTCCGTTTCATAATAACTGAGGCAGTTGTCAAAAAGTTTTGTTTCAAAATAACTGAGGCAGAACATTTTCCAAAGCAACATTTATTACAAATTTTCCTACTTTACCCTTATTTAATATTAGGAAGGAAGTTAAAAAGACTACTACATTAATTGTATAATAGGGGTTTTTTAGTCATTGCATCCGAAAAGTCATAGCATTAAATCACGTTCTTAATAAGTGTGTTTTTTACAACTGCCTCAGATAATTTGGAACGGAGGGAGTATAAGGTATGGATACATCGATTTTCTTAATAAATAAAAATACCTTGAGAACATTAAATTTAACCGTCATAAACTTAACGCAGCGTTGATGTTGCAATGAGTTTTTCTATTAAGCAATCGACTGGGAAAAACTTGATACAACAGTTTTCTATTGTCCAAGTCGGCGTTAAAACTGGATGTTTAGTGGAAAAACTCGATGTGCATTATCAAGGCGTTAAGTTTATGATAGTTAAATCCAATGTTCTTAAGGTATTTTTTTTTTATGAAAATCGATGAATCCATACTTTATAATATAATGCATTCAAAATTTCAGTTTTTCCTTTCTTGATAATATTATTTAATTAATGTTACAGGATCTTAATGACTTGTTATGTGTTAGCTATCCAACGTTTATCTTTTTTAAAATGGCCACAAAAAGAGTAATAAGCACGTGATTTGAGAGGGCAGTTCATTCGTCAGTACCTGACAACTTGTGGAAGATTGTACTGAAAAAAGTGGCTGGAAACAATGATCGATGGGGATAATGCTGGGTTTGGGAGTAGCGGTGGTGGCGGAGCACATTTGATGTTTTGTTTTAATTATCATGTTGTTTGTGTTGTGTTTTGTTTCAAGTATTAATGGACTATGGAGTGGTTCCATCTCTAATTGGGTTTGTACTATTTGAGTTTTAACAACTACAAATAATGCTAATGATCTTTACCGACAAAATCCTCAGATGTGTGCATGATTTTGTCCCTGTAACATAAAATCAAGGGATGATTTTTGAAACAGAGAAAGAAAAACAAGTTATATATACAGTACCAAAAGAAAATACATCAATCTTATACACAGAGCATAAAGGCTCATCAGGGTGGTTAGTCGCAATAGGTTTTACTGCCTGGCGCCATTGGGAGGGCCAGGGTTGAATCTCTCCCCATTCCCCTCCTTTCGTATCAGAAAAAAAAAAAAATCTTATACACGGTTTCAGAAGCCGATGCAAACCAGGCATGTCTCCACATTTGATTTCTGCAACATAGAAAGGAAAAATAGGTTATATTCTACCTCAAAAAATACATCAATACTACCCACGGTTGCAGAAGCCGATGCAAACCAGGCCTGTACTCCATCTGAAATAATCAAATCAATGTCTGTAAAAGGGTAAGCAAATTTCATGCTTGTAGGAAATTGAACAGCAAAGAAATCCTAAAAGGGCAGTCAGAGAAAAACTGCTGGAAGATGAAGGACAATCAGCAAAGTATCCACTGTGGAGCAAAAACCGACCAGGAATGTGTGCAGCCGAAAGGTAAGTTACAGATCATGAGATGATGAATTTGAGGAACCCCACCTCAATTTGCTCCATGTTTTAATTGCATAATTGCAACAGCATCATATCAAAAAAAGAGAAATACCGGAAGAAAAAATGAAGACGTGGAAACAGCAAATAGATTGTTCCTGTGCCAAAAATTTCATATGTGACCTCAAACAGCAGTTTCTACCATATGATACTCATAAAAGAATGCTCAAAATATTAGTACCTAACCAACCATACATTAACTAAGGCGAGCAACACCAAATTATCCCGTCAACCAGAGAAGATGGAAATGAAGCTGATCGGTTTCACAGAAAAATAAAGAAACTTGATAGCAATCTAGATATTTCGAGTTGAAAAAGGATCGGGCCTGCAGGATATTCGGAATGAACTGCAGCTGCATAAAATTTCTGATCTTGATCTATAGTAAATGACAGGGGATCTATTTAGTGAAACCATGAAAGTGGAAGTAGTTGTCCATCATGAATGTACATAATAGCTGCTTTATGCTTTCTATTCTAACAGATGATCCTTTAGCACACAAAGTTATAAACATTCTTGCGTAGTAAAAAAGAGTTAGGTACTAGAAACAACAGTAGAAAAGGCAGCAAAATAAAAAATTATACAACAATAACAATTTAAGTAGGTCACGGAAGATCGATTATCTTAGATGACAGCAAATATGTTACGAGCGTTTACATGGACAAAACATAATGAAGCTTTCTAACTAAGCTATTTGAGCTCAAGTTCCCTTCATGCTATCTCAACTCATTGAGAGCAGGCTCTTGTTGGTCTCATTCGACTACTTCGCCGTCTTTGTCTATCGATATTGTGGACTTGCAATTCTTCAATGAAGCCAAACTTATCTGATGAGAGAAAAACCTTGCACCACTACAATACTTGTTTCTCGGATACTTCTTCATTGTTCCCCCAATAAGATTACAAACAAAGAAGTTTCCTTCCGATTGGAGAGCTAACTTTCCATCCACAACAGCTATTGGTGAAGGTAATTCCCGAAATCTATTATGTGGTGCCAAACTACGACAAATTCCTATGCTGAAGGTATATTTAGCGGTGGTCCACAACTTACTTGCATGATCTTCCAACCTCCATATGGTGACTTCGCATGCATGAACTAGGAGGAATGAGAGAACACCATCAATATTTAGCAATAGTGTTTCGCACCCCGTACACTCGGTATTCAAGGGGACAGGACAAGGTATGACCATGTATTCTTCCCTCATGATGTCAAATTCCATTATATCATTGCGGTGAATGTATTTTAATATTTCAATGTGATCGTCTCCAGGGTATACTTGAGGGAGTAGCAACCAATAAAGGTAATTGTTGATCAATAATGGTTTTCCAAAATACTTATCAATTCTGTTACTAAATGGATTACTAATCGTTTTCACGGAAGGGGTGGAACTTAGATTCAATATCTTGTATTGGATTCGTAGTGTCCGACCATACATGGGTTCTGATTCATGTATCTTCCAAAGAGAGCAATATTCTTTCAACGAAGGATGAAAATACACACCGAAAATCATGCTTACAGAAAAGTTTTTGGGAAAGCTTATCGTCACACAATCTGGCCAAACAGGGTTTAGAATAACAAATTTTGGTTCTAAGAGAGTAATTAGATTTTCTCCGAAGACAACTATACCATCATGGGAGAATAGTTGACGAAAATTGTTAGAAAACTTTCCAGAATGAAAAGGAAACCTATGAATCATAACCCCAGTTCCTGCAGGGTCAGGACACTTATCTAGGGCAAAGAGATCTAAACCAGAATGGTCAGTAGGATTTGCAACAAGAATAGTTGGAGGGCTATTTCTCAAGTTCAAGTCAATAAAATGGCGATCAGATGTTAAATCTCTCCATCTTCTACAAACAAGTCGACATCTCATTACATATTTAGCTGGAACTCTGCTTAAGATATTTATGATTATTCCCTCTGAAAGAAATGGTTTGTGTTTAGTCTTCTTCTTCCTAGCCATTTTTTTTTTTATCTTACTGTATCCACTTACTCTTCCCGCAAATTAGTAGAGAAACATCCATTTACTCTTACAGAAGTTTAGACAAACTGGACAAGAAGACAGAGACTTACGAGCGTTCTTGCAGAGACGTACAAACCCTAACAATTGAATTGACGCCGCACCATGGATGGATGCCCGGGCTTTGTCTCAATTGCGATATCTCCGACCGTAAATCGCTACTGGTTCGACTCTGTAGCTACTGATGTACAAGGCTATAACAAAGATAAAGAAGAGCCGATTCGGCTAGGTTATAATGTCCAAAATTACAGCAAAATGGGAAGGGTGTAAGCTTAAATACCCCTTTCCAAAAGTCTTCTAAATACCCAAAATAACCTTACATTAAAAATAATTTCACATAACAGAAAATAGACGACATTATAATAATACTCCTAAAATCTTAATTTATTTTGGACATATTCCTTTATTGGATGTCTCAAAATAAGTTTTATTCTTAATATTTAGATTTTAATTTGTTTTAAATGTTTAAAATGTCTACATATCAAGCATTTATTAAAAATGTAAAGACAATATAAAAGAATGCAATTGTAAATTAATCATTTTTAAATACTAAACAATATAATAAATGATTTTTCTTAAATTTCAAAAGTTTCAAAATGTCCTTAGGAAATTGAAGCGGAGGAGTAATTAATATTATAATATTTTGGAACATAAGCCAGGTTGCGTCATCTCATCCTCGCCCACCAAAATCAATTTGTCCTTGATTGGCGCTTGAATTGTAACTACATCATCAGGGGATGAAAAGAGTCAAATCCCGCAATATTAAAGGTTCTGGACATCTGTTAATCAGTTGGAAACTCCACCTCGTACGCATTGTTATTGATCTTTTTCAAGATGTGAAAGGAGCCTGTTTTTTTCTCCATGAGTTTGTTATAAGTGTCTGCTAGGAATCGATCCTTCGTAGATAAATCACCACAAGATCTCTTTTGTTGAACTCTTGAACCCTACGGTGAAGATCGCATTTCTGTTTATAGGATGTATTGGCCTACTGCAGTTTGTCTTGGACAGATTGGTGCTTCTGTTGAATGGACTGGGCCAAGGTGCCTGCTACTCTACTTTTCGGATGTGAGATGATGACCAAGTCAACTAGAAGATTAGGAGCCCTAGTATACACAATAGAGAAAGGTATTTAACCTGTGGATTTGTTAACCGTTGAATTGAAAGTAAACTCAGCCTCGGCTAGAGCAAAATCCCACTGTATTGGGGCATCACTTGCAAGGCAACGCAACATATCGCCCCATGCCCTATTAACCCCGTCTGTTTGCCATCTGGTTGAGGGGGGTAGGGTGTGCTCATTTTGAGTTTAGTTTGGAACACCACAATTCTTTCCGAAATGAGAGATGAACTTAACGAGCACGCGACCCTTGAAGTTACATGTTAGCTAAGAATGGTCGTGTAAACTCATTCTATATACACTTTTAATCGGTCCTTGGTAAATTCGATCCGATTCGTTTTACGGATCACATCATGTGTACTTATAATCGGTCCAATATCAACCTGAAATTTGTAAGACCTCAGATATGGGGCACTGATCTAAAGATGTTGAGGACTATAGAGAATTCATAGAATGAGAATATAAATAGCTAACCAAGAGTAAGTTTACATGCGTAATGCGTAATGCAAATGAACATAAAATACAATTCTACCAATTATACATGTCAAAAGTCAATGAAATTACATACATACATAATTCATATTTAGAAAATAAGTTGCACGAACAATCTACCTACAAGAATATGAAACGTGGACTGTGCAATATTTTGGAAATCGCAGGAGTAGTGGGGTCAAGCCCACCGTAGTGACGGTGGAAGGTCACCACAATTCTAGCACCTAGAAATGCTGGAATTTCCCTCAACTTCTCATAGTGAAGTAATTGACTAGAAATTCGTAATTAACAGTGTAAAATTGCAGAATTACAAGTGCTGAAATTAACAAAACTTAAAAAAAAAAACGAAACTAGCTCTAACCCTTTGATTAAATAATCATTAACTCTAAATGTGGAATTCTAAAATGATACTTCCATATTTGTGGCTGGAAACATAGAGTGCCTAATTATAATTAGAACAAGAAACTACAAATTAAAAATAAAGATTCAAGCATTTGCAATAAAAGGCAACTAGAAAACGAAGTACCCAAATATAATTGATAAGAGGGACGAAAAGGTGGTTTTTTTCTAACCAAGAACTACATAAACTTGTGTTGATTGATGTTCGGGATCACCTTGATTTTCATAGGTAATCAACTCCAACAAAAACGAGATTAGAATGTGTTTTGATATGTTTTTTCTTGAAGTAAGGGTAGCTTGAACTTGAGGAGCCGATTTATGGTTCAAAATATGCTGATATTCTTCATTTTCTTTTTACATAAATTTTAATTTGGTCATAAACCGAATTTGACTAATTAGTGAACCTCAACCAATAAAAGTGTACTTTTCTAGACCCATGTTTCTAAGAAAAAAACTTTCATTTAAAAAACTTTATTTGGTTAAAAATGATGTCATGATGATCCAAAACTTGATCCAAAAGCACGTTCTTTAAAATTTGAATGACGCAATCTTAAAAATGCAAACAACTCGACAACAATTCAAATGAAAAAGAAAATCTGAAAAGTTAATGCATGTAATTTAGAACGTTTCCAGTCATAAAGCTTTATCATAATATTACATCATTATTTTATAACATGTGATTCATAGTGAATACATTCACGGGGGCTTGACCCCTTTTAAAAAATAGATATACACCATATCTGCTACTTTTGCATATAGAAATTATTTTGCATGGTACCATTACTATTAAGAGAAGATTCCTCTAGCTAATACGTAACATGAGTTGTCTTAAAGGAAAGATGTCTCTACAACCTCCCAAAGGTTCATTCCAAATTAATCTTCCATTTTCGTTCGCTGCAACCAAGCTTGCCAGAAAGTTAGCCAAATTTAATTAAAAAATTGTTCTCGTGGGTTAAACATAAAACGACATTTTTTGGCAATAATATATGGCGTATTTTAACTAAGAAAAACTATATCGATTTAATACTAAAAAAATTTGGATTTCAATGGGGTCACGTGACCCACCCTAGTTAACGTCTATCTCCACCCTAGTTTATAATGGTTAATTCTGGTACTCTCAATGTATTGTTTTAAGTTTGATTTTTCTCCGCATTCAAAATTTCGGTTGTTCCTTTCTTGATAATAATTATTTAATTAATGTTACAGGATCTTAATGACTTGTTATGTGTTAGCCCTCCAACGTTTATCTCTTTTGAAAATGGCCGCAAAAATGTAATAAGCTTCAAATGGATAACGTGGCCCCAACAACTGACGACGGGGCAGTTCATCCGGTAACAACTACCAACACAATTCATGGAAGACAAACTGAAGAAGTTGCTGAAAACAATGATTGGTTGGGATAGTGCCGGGGGCTGGGACTAATGTTGAAAGTGGAGTAGCAATGCCGGAGGAGCACCCTAGCTAGGTCCAACCGGATACGTGATTCTGTTGGAGAAAAAACCGATTCGACAAGGTTGAGCATCCAACTTTAGCGCTTAATTCGGATAGGCTCCAGCAGTGTATATCATCGAGAGTTATTTATATGGTTAAATTATATTCACGGAGTAAATAATGATGGGCTTCGAATCATTTCGATTCGGATATCGTGTGAATGAGAAATTAATGCCTAAAGTTGGAGAAAAATAAGTCGAACGAAATCGACTTTAGACTATTGAATTACACCGACCTAGTAAGGTCGGCTAATTTAAATTCAATGAGTGGTGATGTTTCTTTTATTGAGGAAAAGAAATTGTGTCATTCGGCCAATCAAAATTGAGTGTTGACACATCATCTCCACTATATATAAAGTACCTTCTATGAATGAGAATTACATATCGAATTTTCCTCCCCTCTTTCCACCACAAAAAGAGTCTCTCATATAGATCTAGATTTTGAGTCGAAGAAGAAGTTGAGCACTCGTAAGTTCGCGGAGCTCGGGTTTTTGAAGTGCCTCTAAATCCGAGACGAAAGCCGTTGTATCTTGGGAGGCGGTTGCTGCTTACCGTGGGCACCATACCGAGCAATTTGTCTTAAGGAAAGAGTAACTACTCGCCTCGGTTTGATCTCTAGTCCTTTGATTTAGTGGGTCTTTAGTTATTTAAGCTTGTCAACCGAAATTGTTGCAACAATAAGCTTATGACATAAATCATGTCATGAACAAGCTTGGACTCTCCAAGTTAGGTGAAAAGCCATTAATGCCCTCCCCCCTTCTTGATTTGGGGTGATTTACTTAACACTAAAAATGTAATTAACCCTTAATTAAACATCCCATTAAACTTTGCTTAATCCGACCCCCTAAATTAGGGCGGGTAAATTAACCAACCCTAATTTACGCGCCAAAATCAGATCAGTATCCAATTACTCTGCTTCCGCCCCTCTCTTTGCAAAGCGAATAACTCTGCTGTGTCTCTCCATCGGTGTCCAGTCATTGTCCTCGCCGGAACAGCCCTCTCTTTTCTTCTTCTCCGTCAATCATTGTTTTAGCATTTTTTTTAAATATAGTTGGGAGACTTTACCCAAGAAATGGGTAAAAAAAAAGGAAAGAGGGCTCGACCCCCCACCGATTCCCCAAGCTTGGGGAAAAAGGACCAAAAAAGGCAACGACCCGACGAGTCATCTACTTAAAAAGAACCTCCGCGAGCTGGGTAGTAATCGAAAGGGTTTCTTGGCTTTCCATACCGGTATGTGAATTTAGGGAAATTGAGTTTGTTAGTTTACTTACCCTGCGGGATTAGCTTAAACCGTGTGTTTAACTCTGTATTGAATTGAAAATGGGGGCGACCCTGATTGAAAATGGATATTTGATTTGAATTGAAATGGTTAAATGTTGAATTGGTGATTTGTGCAGTTATTACCCGGTATGACTACCTATATATATATATATATATATCTATTTGGTTATATCTAGCTGCATTTCCAGGTGAATGGTAATCGTATTAATCTTAAAATATTGATTATAGTGTGACACAAGTTTAAACTTGTTAATGGCTATGTGAACTTCTATCTGCATTTCAAGGTGGATTGATTATAGTGTGACACAAGTTTAAACTTGTTAATGGCTATTTGAACGGAATTATGGATTTTGTCTATGTGTATATTGGTTTGTAATTATTGTATTGAATAAAAACAGGATCTCGGTGAAGCGTGAATCGTGATGGAAGATAAAATTTGTATTTTTATATTTTACCCTGTGGAGATTGAAAAAGACGTCAATGGTCTATGGTCTTGGAAGTATGTAGGGTGTGAATCAAGAAGTTTCGACGATTACGAGTGTCAAAAAGAACATTACATTTGAAGAATTGTATGACATGGTGAAAAATGAGTTGGAAATCGATACAACTAAGTATGAGTTTGAGATGAAATATATGGTCCCCATTAGTAAAGCTAGACCGATGGTGCTTGATTGCGATAAGCTTGTGAATCGGTTTATATATGTTTGTAATTTAAAACAAGATGCTTTATTAATATGTTTGAAGGAAAAGGAAAAGTGTACCGAGGTTTATGAAAGTCAAGAAACATGTGAAGTAGTAAATGTGTCGGAAAGTCAAGAAACATGTGTTGAAAGAGATGAAGAGACAGATGTTGATGTTTTGGCAAATGGGATGAAAGAGATGTTGGATGTAAGAAGAGAAAGCATGGAGACATGTGTTGAAAAGAATGTTAATGAAGAGATAGATGTGGATGTTGTTGGGAATGCCATGGAAGAGATGTTGGATGTAAGAATAGAAAGCATAGAGACATGTGTCGAAGATTCTCATTTGAACACGGGGGGTGACAACATGGACTTTAATGAGCAACTTGAAGACTCCTTATTGGTGAATTTGGGTGAAGATGTTTATTTAGAAGAATCATATCAGAGAAATAGCATGAGCGGGGCTGATGAATTGTCAAATGAGAATCTTGATGGCTTTGTTGAGAGAAATAAGGTTGTTGATCCCTTGAATGCACCCCCAACTATGGTTAACGTGCAAAGAATTGAACATGAAGACTTTCGTTGTAGCCGTACTGTAGGTGATACTTTAGTGTGCATTCCCGAACATGAAGACTTTCGTGTGAATGATCCGTTTAAATGCAAAAGTTTTTTGGTATTCAAACTTGTGAAGTTGGCTACGAAGTACAAGTTTGAATTCAAAACGCAAACTTCCAACAAAAGCGTTTATTCGGCTTTTATGTGAAGCCGCCGGATGCAAATGGCGTTTATGAGCCACCAAACTTCAAGCACCATCTGGGCGATTTGTAGTGGTAACGTATGCAAACAAGCATAGCTGCCCACCTATTGCTCCTCGAAAAGACCATAGACATGCTACGCACAAGCTAATTGGCACATACTTTGCCAGAAGGTTTAAAGATGCCAATCGTATTAACGCACCAAAGGACTTGATGCATGATTTCCAGCAAGAATTTGGATATGATGTAACTTATTGCAAGGCTTACAGGGCTAAGGGTTATGCAGAAGGATTGATAAGGGGTAATCCAAACAAAAGTTGGGGAGAATTACCCAAATATTGTTTATAGGCTGAAGGCTAGAAACCCGGACAATTGTATATCATATTGAAAAAGTGATGGGAATGTTTTCAAATACTTTTTCATGGCACTTGGTCAAAGTATTGAGGGATTTTATTTGGCGATGCGGAAAGTCATTTTCGTGGACGGCACGCATTTAAAAACGCGTTATAAAGGGACCTTACTTGTGGCAACATGTCAAGATGCAAATCATCTAATATTTCCACTTGCTTGGGGTGTTGTTGCTTACGAAAGTATAGAGTCTTGGACATGGTTTTTGATAAGCTAAAACCCATCATTGGGGACACGAATGATCTTGCGATACTTTACGATCGTGCCGATAGTATTAAAACATCTTTCAAGGCGGTGTTGAAGAATGCGCACCATGGGCATTGCATGTATCACATGCAAAAGAATTTGAGGATGAAATATCCCCAGACGTGGTGTGGGAAAGCTCTTTCGAGAAAATTTGTAGAGGCTATCATAAGCGAGAATTCAAGTTGCATTTGAAACTTTATGTAGTAAATGTCCGAAAGTCGACGAATATTTGAAAGAAGCGAGAATTCCCTATGTGGGCTAGAGCTAAATTTGAGGGATTTCGTTACAACATAATGACCACAAACCATGCCGAGTCTGTGAATGCTAGGCTAAAGCGTGCACGATAATTTTCAATTGTTGGGTTGATTGAACATATCCGGAGATGTTACAGATTGGTTTGCTAAAAGAAATGAATCATCTACAAATTGCCAAGATGCTCTTACTCCCAAAATTGAAATCGAAGTGAACAAAAGCTTGAGTCGTAAACGATTTTGATTAATACACTTTCCTCGAGATAAGTATGATGTTAAGTGAAAAGGATGATGTTATTTCTTACATCATTGAGTTGGATTTGAAGACTTGTACATGTAAAAATTCCGGATGGATATGTATCCATGCGAGCATCATTTCTTGTGTTGAAGTATCTGAGGAAGCAAGCCTCCAAGTATTGCACTTGGTATTATAGCGTCAATTGTTGGAGGCTAGGTTATTCCAATGTGTGTATCCACTTCAAAATGAAGATGAATGTGTGTATCCCGATGATGTGCTTAACGATGTGGTTTTGCCACGAAGGTGCCAAAGAGACAAAGTGGACGGCCATCAAAAAAGAGAAACGCTTCGGCCGGGACGAAAGACGAAGTATGTTTGTGGAAAATACGGTGTCAATGGTCATTACGCTTCCACTTGTAAGAGTTTGATTGGTGGAGAAATGCTCACCAGCGACACTCCTACTTTGCCATGATAAGGTATTGTATGGATTAATATTTAGAGTTCTTTTTATATTCAATCATGTTACATTTCATTAAGCTTGTTACCTTTTTTCTTTGACAATGTTACAGGAAGGCGATGGGATACATATTGTGGCTGTTTAAGTATTAGTGTTGATGAAGAGGATGAGATGTTTACATATTGTGGATGTTTAATCATTGAGGATGATTGGTTGATGTGTAAGATTCGAAGACGTAACTTGTGTTGTATTTTGAATAATGGAAAGTGATGTGTTGATGTGTTTGTTTGTTATTGTATTTTGAATAATGGCAAATTCTATGTGTTGGTTGTTCTTCTTTGGTTGATTGGTTGATGTTTAAATCTGGAAGATGTAGATGATGTTGAATTTTGAATGATGGCAAATTGATGTGTTGGTTGTTCTCATTTGTTTAATGTGAAGGGACGTTGTTCGAGTGTCACGAATGTGGTGTTTTGCGTCCATTAAGGGTGTTGTAAAACATTCACTCTAGAAACAGGTTTAAACTTGTGTCGGCCCTGGAAACAAGTTCAAGCTTGTGTAGCCCCATGAAACGGGTTTAAGCTTGTAAAACATTGATGTGTTGGTTGTTCTCATTTGTTTAATGTGAAGGGACGTTGTTCGAGTGTCACGAATGTGGTGTTTTGCGTCCATTAAGGGTGTTGTAAAACATTCACTCTAGAAACAGGTTTATCTTCTCAAAAAAAAAAAAAAAAGGTTTAAACTTGTGTCGGCCCTTTTTGTTTAATTTGATAACCATTCAAATCCTTCAAATAACCATTAGCTAAGAAAACCAAATGAAATGTACAGAAATATACAGAGAAATACAGAATACCAAGAAATTTAGTTTTTATTTCGTAAGATGACATACGAAATAAAAGGTTAGACAAGTAATAGTCAATAATACAAGTTTCTTTTGAGATGAATTGTTCCCTACCCTGGTCTTCTCAGGTAGTTTCTCAGGCGAGCAATCCTTTCTCTATCATGGAGTAACATTTGAACCATGGAATCGAATTGCGACCTCTCAATAACTCGATTGACGTTGATCTCAACTTGTTCAATTTTTTTGCATCATTGTCTCGCATGCACTTTATCATTTCAATATCATTTTGAAGGACACCGATTGTGCATTCAAGTTTATCTGCTTTCTTCATCAAGTTCACAGAGGTAACATCTTCATGTGGCCCAAGATAGATGAAGACACCTTGCCATACGGGGCTAGTAGATGAAGACAGACACTTTGCCATATGGCCCGATGAGATCTGAGACACCTTGTCTCGCCATATGAAATAGTCACATTTGACTTCATCATCTGCAAAATAAGAAATTCCAATTATTATACTGAGACGTTATCCCTTGAAAGTAAATGGAAAGTATAACCAAAAAATAAGGACCAATTTGCAATCATACCGCCAATAAGGACAACCAGAGAAACAGTCTCCTGGTTAGCATCTTCTCAAGTCACCAATTTTGCAGAACGCCACATTTGCATAACAATGTACGCCATGAAATGTCCCTGATTCATTTACCTTGCTAGAAGAACTAGAAATCGGAGAAGTACCCTTCATATTTTGCTTCGTGTTCGTTCGGAGATTGCGAGCACTATGAAAAGAATTGTGCATAATTGAGTATTAAATGGTCTGCATCTATATCTCAAATAAATAACTAAACGCCCCTAACAAGTACTCCCGATTCACAAGAGTGCAATCATGAGTGAATTTGATCGCTTCTTCGCTTCAAAAAAACATAATTCATAAGAGCATAGTAACTCACCAAAATTAGCTCATAAGTAATTGATGTCTAGGTAAATTCACCCCAATATGTTAGAAATTAGCTCAAATTCACAAAAATGTAACCAAATTTCTGGAAAAACAAAAGAGTTTCCTCGGAAAGCCCCTGGAAGAAAAGCTAAAACAAAAGAGCAGAGTAACTCACCATAATTAGCTCTGTTAAGGCAATGATGCTCTGTTAATTCACACAAATATGTTAGAAATCAGTTCAAATTCAAAAAAATGTAACAACATTGTGGAAAAACAAAAGAGGTACATCGGAAAGCCCCTAGAAGAAAAGCTAAAACAAAAGAGCAGAGTAACTCACCAAAATTAGCTCTGTTAAGGCATTGATGCCCTGTTAATTCACACAAATATGTTAGAAATTAGTTCAAATTCAAAAAAATGTAACAACATTGTGGAAAAACAAAGAGGTACATCGGAAAGCCCCTGAAGAAAAGCTAAAACAAAAGAGCAGAGTAACTCACCAAAATTAGCTCATTAAGGCATTGATGCCTGTTAATTCACACAAATATGTTAGAAATTAGTTCAAATTCAAAAAATGTAACAAAATTCGGAAAACAAAAGAGGTAGAGTAACTCACCATAGAAGAAAAGCAAAAACAAAATAGCAGAGTAACTCACCAAAATTAGCTCTAGTTGGTTTCTTTAATGGAGATTTTGAAGGTTGAATGGTGGGAAGATCAAAAGAGGGAAACACATCAATGAAAAGGCGGGGTGTACTTGGGTTGGTTAGAGAGGGTTAGTTGTGGGTGAAGAATTCGAATCAAATCAAATAGGGAAATTGAAAATTTCTAAATTTTGGGCGATTCTAAGTTGGAAAGCAGGCCCCAAAAATTTTGGTTGCAACAATTGAGAGGAGCAATTTTATATGGAATTGATTGATGATGATGGAGGGGAGAGAAGGGTTCCGATCACAAAATTAAAAAAAAATTGAAAATAATTATTCTAGTTAAATCATTTGATTGATTATATTTATTTATTTTATTTATTCTAGTTACATCATTTGATTATTAAAAAACGGACATATTGAGTGACATACTCACGTAAGACGCCCTAAACGGACTTATTGTGTGACATACTCACGTAAGACACCCTAAACGGGCTTATTGTGTGACATACTCACGTAACACACCCTAAACGGACATATTGAGTGACATACTCACATAAGACACCATAAACGGACTTATTGTGTGACATACTCACGTAAGACACCCTAAACGGACTTATTGTGTGACATACTCACGTAACACACCCTAAACGGACTTATTGTGTGACATACTCACGTAACACACCCTAAACGGACTTATTGTGTGACATACTCACGTAAGACACCTAAACGGACTTATTGTGTGACATACTCACGTAACACACCCTAAACGGACTTATTGTGTGACATACTCACGTAACACACCCTTAACGGACATATTGAGTGGCATACTCACATAAGCCACCATAAACGGACTTATTGTGTGACATACTCACGTAAGACACCCTAAACGGACTTATTGTGTGACATACTCACGTAAGACACCCTCAACGGACTTATTGAGTGACACACTCACGTAACACACCCTAAACGGACTTATTGTGTGACATATTCACGTATGACACCATAAACGGACTTATTGTGTGACATACTCACGTAAGACACCATAACCGGACTTCCGATTCAATTAGACTACTTACGGTGTGACATACTCACGTAAGACACCCTAAACGGACTTATTGTGTGACTTACTCACGTAAGACACCATAAACGGACTTATTGAATGACATACTCACGTAAGACACCCTAAACGGACTTATTGTGTGACATACTCACGTAAAGCGCCTAAACGGACTTATTGTGTGACATACTCACGTAAGACACCCTTAACGGACTTATTGAGTGACATACTCACGTAACACACCCTAAACGGACTTATTGTGTGACATATTCACGTATGACACCATAAACGGACTTATTGTGTGACATACTCACGTAAGACACCATAACCGGATTTACGATTCAATTAGACTACTTATGGTGTGACATACTCACGTAAGACACCCTAAACGGACTTATTGTGTGACATACTCACGTAACACACCCTAAACGGACATATTGAGTGACATACTCACATAAGACACCCTAAACGGACTTATTGTGTGACATACTCACGTAAGACACCCTAAACGGACTTATTGTGTGACATACTCACGTAAGACACCCTAAACGGACTTATTGTGTGACATACTCACGTAACACACCCTAAACGGACTTATTGTGTGACATACTCACGTAACACACCCTTAACGGACATATTGAGTGACATACTCACATAAGCCACCATAAACGGACTTATTGTGTGACATACTCACGTAAGACACCCTAAACGGACTTATTGTGTGACATACTCACGTAAGACACCCTTAACGGACTTATTGAGTGACATACTCACGTAACACACCCTAAACGGACTTATTGTGTGACATATTCACGTATGACACCATAAACGGACTTATTGTGTGACATACTCAATGTAAGACACCATAACCGGACTTCGATTCAATTAGACTACTTATGGTGTGATATACTCACGTAAGACACCCTTAACGGACTTATTGTGTGACTTACTCACGTAAGACATCATAAACGGACTTATTGAGTGACATACTCACGTAAGACACCCTAAACGGACTTATTGTGTGACATACTCACGTAAGACACCCTAAACGGACTTATTGTGTGACATACTCACGTAAGACACCCTTAACGGACTTATTGAGTGACATACTCACGTAACACACCCTAAACGGACTTATTGTGTGACATATTCACGATGACACCATAAACGGACTTATTGTGTGACATACTCACGTAAGACACCATAACCGGACTTCTGATTCAATTAGGACTACTTATGGTGTGACATACTCACGTAAGACACCCTAAACGGACTTATTGTGTGACATACTCACGTAAGACACCCTAAACGGACTTATTGTGTGACATATTCACGTAACACACCCTAAACGGACATATTGAGTGACATACTCATATAAGACACCATAAACGGACTTATTGTGTGACATACTCACGTAAGACACCCTAAACGGACTTATTGTGTGACATACTCACGTAAGACACCCTAAACGGACTTATTGTGAGACATACTCACGTAACACACCCTTAACGGACATATTGAGTGACATACTCACATAAGCCACCATAAACGGACTTATTGTGTGACATACTCACGTAAGACACCCTAAACGGACTTATTGTGTGACATACTCACGTAAGACACCCTTAACGGACTTATTGAGTGACATACTCACGTAACACACCCTAAACGGACTTATTGTGTGACATATTCACGTATGACACCATAAACGGACTTATTGTGTGACATACTCACGTAAGACACCATAACGGACTTTCGATTCAATTAGACTACTTATGGTGTGACATACTCACGTAAGACACCCTAAACGGACTTATTGTGTGACTTACTCACGTAAGACACCATAAACGGACTTATTGAGTGACATACTCACGTAAGACACCCTAAACGGACTTATTGTGTGACATACTCCCTAAACGGACTTATTGTGTGACATACTCACGTAAGACACCCTTAACGGACTTATTGAGTGACATACTCACGTAACACACCCTAAACGGACTTATTGTGTGACATATTCACGTATGACACCATAAACGGACTTATTGTGTGACATACTCACGTAAGACACCCTTAACGGACTTATTGAGTGACACATCGCTTCTATCATTACTCGCTCTGTGAAAATGGTACTTACTATCTACTCGCTTAAAAACAAAATGAAATGAATAAAAAAGAAGGGAATGGACGGTCCATGGTCAACAATGGACCCTCGCCATCGATTATGTCATGTTTTGTCCTCTTTCTACTTTTTTCACGCCTTCATGCATGCGATGGACAGATATTTCTCTTTTATTTCCTTCTTGTTTATCACGCAGAGTAGTTGTTGTTTTTTTTAATGCAATCCTCTTTTTCACGCTTTCTATGCATGTTTTTTTTTTCTTCCTTATATTCTTTATTATTATAATTTATAAAGTATGAAAATCCTATAATTACATTATTTCTCCCGTTAATTAATATAATCTTTTTCTTTCTTTTATATCGAGACACTAATTAATTTTTTCATTCAACTACACATAAGCAATACAAATCATTTTATTTTCTTATAAACTACATATGATTCAAGTCCGCTTTCATTTCCAAGTCTCGTTAAAATAACAACATACAATTCAAATTGACACAAGTTTTAACTTGTGTAATATATACAAAACCGTAAAATTAAAATTAATGAAGAAGTTCCCATCTCATGTGCCATCATGTCTTGCTTTTGCTCCTCCGGGCTGGTGCATACAGCTTTTAACTTGTGTAACATATACAAAACCGTAACCAACCCCAAGGAAAAAGCATAACAAACTAAACTCATGGCAATTTCCAAAGAACGGAAATTTTTCGAGATAAATATATTATACAATAAACATGAACATAAAAATAAAAGCATTAGTTTCAGGACATGAAAATAAATTATACAAACAAAAATTAAAATTAAACCCAAAGTTTCGCAAAACAAACAAGAAAATTAAAATTAAACAAACAGACATAACAACAACAAAGTTTTTCGTAAATCACAGATAATGTGGAGATGTGCAATCCTTTTCCCCGTCTGCCTCATTGCAAACCTGGACAACTTGATTGATCTTCCTCTTGTAGTCTCCAGATCGTCTCTTTCAGATTTGCCACCTCACGCCTCTTGATTCAACCTCCTCAACCACCTTCACGTTGATGTTCTCGGTTTCATGAAGAAGTTCCCATCTCGTGCCATCATGTCTTGCTTTTGCTCCTCCGCTTGGTGCATAAATTCCTTCCTTAACCACTTCATCTCTTCCTCCAGCCTCTTGCTTGAATATGATTGAAATTTGTTGCCTTTCTTCCTCCAAAGATTTTCATGAATTCGTTTCTTTCCGTTGCCATTTTTTTCTTTGATGTGCTTCCCGATTTAGATATACGGTATTTATCTCAAGATCATCCCGTAATATATATAGCCTAGGTTAACCCTATGTTAATTGTAGCGCTGCAAAGCAATTAAATGGATGCGGCGTTTCACTTTTCAAAAACTGACTTTGTAGTTGAAACATTTCCAACGCTTCGTAAACCTTCATGACTTTGGTAGTTGAAACGAATCGAAGCCTTGTATTCACATTTTCTAAATCAAATTCCACCTTTTATTTAAAAAAAACCAAAACAAATTCATTTTGAGAACCTTTCCTATAATAATTAATCCTTCAATAATATCACAACGTACTCAATCAACTACCTTATTATATCGTGAGTATTTTAATGTTAAACCATATCACTAATTAAGGAGTATGGTTTTGTTTTATTCTATCGTGATTATTCTTTAATTATCTTAATATATCTATCAAAAAATCAAATTTTCTACCCAACTTTAACTTTGTGTCCAAACTATATTAATTAAGGAGTATGGTTTAATTTTATTCTATCGTGATTAATCTTTATTTATCTTCATATATCTATCAAAATACAATTTTCTACCCAACTTTAACTTTGTGTCCGGGCTATATCGCTTTGTTTTAAACTTGATTATAGGGTTTATACTTGATAATCGGCCCAAAATGAACCTAAGTAAGAAATGAAGTACAATTACATGCACAACCAAAAATGTAAATGTTGATGATACTAACCTTTGGCTATTATTCCATCATCCCGCCTTTTATTTGAATAACACACATTAGCATTTATGCCGTAATTCTTTAAGGCAAGGATATCTTCAACAAGCGATCTGCCGTCATCATTCCTAGATCCACCGTTAATAGCCATTACAAAGAGAGACAGAGTCGATTCCACAACAACCCACAGGAGACACCATAGTCCCAAGAATCCACAAAGCTTCTTTGATAGCCAACAATTCTCCTTGAAGGATGGAGTTTCTTCCCATAAATCCCACTTAATCCTCTATACAATATTCCATTACCGTCTCTACGAAGACCCCACCAATGGCCACCATGCCTCTACCATTCTCATCAATATCCATGCAACTGGCATAAGTGTTGACCTTAATCCATTTCTCAGCAGTGAGGTTCCAAAGCAATCCAATGAGGATCCTTCACAACAAGAATACATTAATTAGAACATTCAATAGTCATAACAACATTATACATGTGTTAATATCAAATTTAAAGTGATTTTTTTAATACTAAGAATGGACTTTGGGAGACGAGCCCTACACGCCGATGTGGTACAAGAGTCTCCAATCTGAGTTGCATGGTTGCTCCAAGTAAAGGCAGTCCAGAGTAGCCCAAATCTATCAAGTTACCAATCAAGTTATCAATCCTACAAAGATTATTCTCGTGAGATGACAAAGATGAATTTTATTGGGCAAGGGCTTCAATACGCTTAATATCGAGCAAATCTGAATTCCAAATGATACAAATACCTCCGCATCTTCCAATAGGAGGAGGATAATGTATGGAACCTGTGAAACCAATCTTAGCAATGACTTTAAAGGCTTTTTCGCACTGGACGGTTTCAAGAAGGATCACACATCGTGTTTCGCTTTCAAAAGAAACTCTTTGATGTGCCTCCTAAATTCTTTGGAGCCAAGACTGCAATTCCAAATGATGATCTTAATGATACCGATTGTGATGAGAGGATGTTCTCAAAAGAAGAAAATTACTATGAATCATTGCTTCCAGAATTCCAACTTGGATCCTTCGGTCCCATCGATGATAGACCTCGGGATTCCACATCTGAATCATCTCCTTCCGATCTATGGCTATTATGCGACTCCTTCACCCCGTGCACATATTCAACCATCAAACAAGACTCCACCTCCCCCAGTAGATGTATATTTGAGTTTAGTTTGGTCCCGCAGGCTATAAAATTCTCACCATTCTCTTCAATAGAGGCTTGGTATTGTTGCTTTGTTAGTTTACGAAGTTCACTTTAAGCAAAAAGATTCTCGGGTCATTTTACGAGTTACTTTAATCAATGTTCGTGACATTGTACCATTATTGGTACATCAATATTATTCAAGTTCATAAAATTTTTACAACATAATATTATTAAATAAAATACAAATATGTAGATAAAGTGGGGTTTGGATAAGGATGAGATTTGATCACATGCCGTGATCCGAGAACTCTATAACATGCTCTCTTATTGGGAGAGTTTGTGGTCGAACCTCAACTCCACTTGGGGCCAAAGAAACATTATTGTTCCTGGCCATGGCATCATGCGATAGTACGAATGCAGATGCACATCGTGACCGCAATTTTGTAAGCATCATTGCACAATCATGATCGATCGTTGATTTTCTTTTGACTGCTTTTGATGTTGTCATTGATATACGCCACTTCAAGATACATGGAATCCGACTCTGTGTCATCCATATTTTCATTGATCAATTTCATAATGGCATTCATGTCTTCGCGTCAATTTTCTTTCCAGCTTCTTCAACATGGTTTCTTAAATCTGCGATCTCCTTAGTATGCTTATCCATTTTCTTCTTTCTTTTTCGCTTTTATTTGTAATAAATATGAATTGTACACCTGTGGTTATACTACTATTTATAGGCCCATTTTATCTTTTTTTTTTAAAGGTGGTGGCGTCTTCTTGATTTACCTATATGAGACCCTTGAGATTAATTGATATATGTATATATCTCTTCGCTTTTACACTACCATGACACCCTTCACATTCAGAATCAGATCTCTTCGGTAGAGTACACTACCATGACACCCTCACTGATCGTCAGATCTCTCTCGATATACTAATGCTTATAGGCCCATTTTATCATTTTCTAATATTTTAATTCCGGTTCTACCATAACATTCTCAAACATGTCTCATTCACGAAACAATCTTGAACTTGTGTAACGTTAAATTAAACTTGTGTCAACACAAACTTGAAGCGTGTATAGTTAAAATTAAGAAATGAATCCATTATGTTAAGGGTCAATGACAAATCATCAAATATTATAATGTTAATCAATTACAATTACAATTACAATTACACCTTTTACGTTAACTATATTGATTTGTATAATTCTTTAAGAATCACTAAATTAACTTCTTCATTTCAATGGGTCAAATTTTCTAACAAATAATGTTAACCAACTAATGAATCAAACCCTAATTCTCAAACATGGAAGAAAATAACAATTACAAATACAATATACATAATAATAAGAATGAAACCAAGATTTCTCCTTCAAAACATTCTTCTTCAAAATAACAATTACCAATACAATACATATTAATAATAAAGGAACCATAGTTCTCCTTTAAAACATCCTTCTTCAAAACAACAATAAACATTTTAGTTCTCCTTCAAACTTCAAACCACCCCCATTCTTCTGTAAATATTAAAATGACATAGTTTAATGATAAGTCATAACCAAAACCCTCATAGATGGTTAACACACTTTTACAATGACATATAAATGCATATGCAATTTCTATGTCTGCAAGTTCCATGAAAGCAATCAAGAACCAACTTCTTTCGCTAATCCGGCATATCGCACTCCGAATCAATGATAGATCCACTCCTCCAAGCATGAACTCCACTTAATTTAAGAACTAAAATGCCACAATCACTCCTACCAAATTACAAGAATTACAAGATAAGTTAGTCACGACAACGAATACCTTAATAATCCCTATATATATTGCATAAATTTATGAAACGTACTCCATTATCTTCGAGATGGACAATCCACGCTCTTCACCGCTAGTTTTCACGAGAATAATTCATAGCCTTTTACATGGTTCTTCAAGAAAGCGGTATCACAACTTGCATAAAGGCGTGACACAACTTGCAAGAAAGCACTTTTCCGACATGCCCCGGAAGGCTGTCATACACGTAAATTATCCTCCCACTCAAATCAATTTTCAAAAGAAACCAATGATCCCTCTCTATCATCGGCACATACAAACTTGTGCAACCTTCCCATGATTTGCTAAATTCAGGGAGCGCCTCTTCACAATATTCATAAATACTCTATCATGGGCGCCTGTCGGGCCGAGGAGTGAAACTCAACGGTGTAGACGGAAACATGGATAACTGTGGATAAGCGAAGAAGCGGCGGCCGGTGGGTTAGAAAGTCCCAACCCGGTCCAAGTGGTGGTCCTTGGTGATGTAAAGGCCCTGCAGCGGTGGTGCTAAACCTTGAAGGACCCGCTTGTTCCACTCGACCTCAAATGTAATTACTTGGTCCTTGATTTCCACCATGACCGGGTTGTTCACTTGAGTGACCGAGAGAACTCGAGTAAATGGTCCACTCCTCACTCCTTCTCGGAACCACAACCTCGGTGAAATCCGTCTCTGCGTTACTTGTGCGGGTATTATCTCGCCTCGGCGTTATACGAAGACAAGCTCCTCCTCCAGGAAGCACCATCCTCAGTAGCCAAGAAAGAGAGGGGTTACTAAAGCTCTAACCTTATCTTAAAGAAAATCAAGTCCTACACAAAGAAAGAAAACCTTTCTCTCTCGATACCAATGTAACGCCCGTTCCGGACACCGAGTCCTTATCCGGAAAGAGCGCCGCACATATATTATCAAATAAAACTCAATAATACATACAAGCCTTTACGTCATCCATCAAAAATCAAACGACGAGGAAGATAAAACAACTCAACAACTCGGAAACCAAACGATCGAAACATACGGTAATCAATGCCGTGAAGAAAAACTAAATCCAATAAAAGATCTAAACATCCGGAATTCAATCCAAAAGATCTCAAAGCGTAACTAAACCAAAAGAAAGAACAACATTGTTCAAAGTCGAAACAATTTATTTATAAAGAAAACATCTAAACGATCTAAGCCTTCAACTCCAACTCAAGCGTCCTCGTCATCAAAGAACTCATCAATGGTAACCACCTGCTCATCTTCTTTGGGGAAAGGGAAAGAAGACAAAGATAACGTGCGGGTAAGTACAAAAGTACTCGAGAACGTGTAGAAGATCGTATAACTATGCCTCCTCATAAAGAAATAAAGCAATACCGTCTTTTATTAATTCATTTTCCGTTATTAGCCCTAACTATCTATCACATTATGTTCATTGCATAACATGAGGTTCCAAGGGTATCTATCTTAGCTCAAGTTTGTTACATCATGAATATCAAGAGACACTACGCCTAGTAATAGGATGTACTAGGACAAGCCTGGGTGCAACCTACTTAGAGACTCGCTCACAGTAGCCCGGGAATATCCGAGTCCGATAGTGTGATGACCGGCGAGTGCACCAGACGCTTTATCCGCCAATCGATTGACCGGCGTGGGTGTGATCTACTTTGTGCAGTCGGAGGACACATCGCGATATTGTACTATGCCTTACCAAGCATTGCATGATGTTTAAGATTTTAATCTAGCACATACGTTTGATTAGATGTTTAACTAGCCACCTAAGTGTTTTCGGGTAAGCTCCTCACACTTCCTACCTCGCACTTAGACCTCTCAGACACGGACAAGCCACTAGCAATTACACAGACCATCGCCTAGCTTATCGAAGCACAAGGCAAATCCAAGCTTTGGTGGTCCCACACTTCATCTTTTAGGAATCCATGTGTGCCGGAACTAAGCGCACTAGAAGCTAGTTCAGAGCTTTGTCACGTAAGGTTATGCATTGAAACAGATACAATAAAGCGAACTCAAGGTCGACATGACAAAAACAATGAAAAACTAGAACCACCAGGCCCAAACGCCGTCCACTCTTGGCGCAGACGCCCGTCTGAACATGGACTTCATAATCCATAGAAGGTGACGCCCGCCCCAAAAACCAAACGCCCGCCCACCTTCAAACCATCACATCATGTATCAAAATTTCACCGAGCGCTCGTCCACTGCGTAGAGGAACCGGACGCCCGTCCGAATCCCTGGGCCGCCGCCCACACAGGAATTTCCCGAGATTTACGCAACTCTGCTTGCTCGTTTTCCAACCATATGCATCCCAAAGTTCGACCAAAACAACTTAAACGCCAGAAAAACATACACATTGCCCTACTGGCGTTATGAGAACTAAATCATACGATAGAAAGACCGTTACCTCGATTCTTGCGAGCTACTACGATCCAAGCAACCACAACTTTGAAAAGATAAACCTTTAACCTCGAACCTAAAGCGATCAACACCAAATTGATCACTACGATGCGATAACGCGAAGCGCAGCTTAACGATGCTAAGCCAGAAAACGAACCCTAACAAGAATGGTGATGAGAACTTACATTAACGGTTGTAAGGATGGTTGATATCCAAACGATCATCTTGTCGCGGTGATTCTTTTTCCTTGAGATGTCTGTCCAAAATATCAACGGATTAAGCCAGGGATTGAAAGTTCTTCCTCTCTTTTTTTTTCTAAACTTGCTACTTCTTCAAAAGATCATGCCTCCTCTCTCTTTTTTTCAAAAGTGATTAGGTTAATTTAGGATTTATTTCCTTTTAATAAATCCCAATTTTCCTAAATACCATATAATTCCTTAATTATCCCTTTTCTTTTATAAAACCTTTAAAAATAAAGAACATAATATTCGATTTATCAAAAGACGAAATGCCTTTTATCGAAAATCGGATATTACATTCCTCCCAAGAGGAGTTTCGCCTCGAAACTAGAACGCACTGGCGAGATGAGAAAATACCTGGGAACTCGTCTATCATGTCCGCTTCCACTTCCCAAGTGAGCTTCGTCGGTGCATGGTTGCTCCATTGCACTAACACTAACGGAATCATTCGCCTCTTGATCATCCTTTCCTTTCATCCGGAATCTTGATCGGCTTTTCCGCGCATGATAGGTTGTCTTGTAACACTTCCGGATCAATCTCAGATTCCACATCCACTTTTGATAAACACTTTTTAAGCATTGATCGTAGAAAGACATTGTGGACTCTGTATAACATCGATTTCGCAACCGTAGTCTATAAGCCAACTTCCCAACTCTTTCGATGATATCAAAAGGTCCTCGTATCTTGGACTTAGCTTTCCTTTACGACCAAACCTCTTGATTACCCTTCATTGGAGGCGCTCGAAGGTAAACTCTGTCCCCAACTTCGAACTCTAAGCGGTCTCCTTCTAACATCGGCCCAACTCTTTGGCGATCTTGTGCGACTTCAGATTCTTCCGTATCAACTCGATCTTCTCCTTGGCTTGTCGAACCATCTCCGGTCCGGGTGATGTGTTTCTCCCACTTCATCCCAATAAAGTGGAGTCCTACACTTCCTACCATACAAGGCCTCAAAAGGTGGCATTCCCAAACTTGCGTGGTAAGCTGCCTATTGTAAGCAAACTCCGCTAAGTTGAGGTAATCTATCCATGAACCTCCGGCATCCAAAACACAAGCTCTAAGAATATCCTCAAGAGTCTCAATCGTTCTCTCGGATCGCCCATCCGCCTGAGGATGAAACGCCAGACTCAAATCAGTCTTCGCTCCAAAAGCTTTCACAGACCTTTCCAAAAGCGTGATGAATCTTACCATCCCACATCGGGATACAATAGATAAAGGCACACCATGAAGCTTCACTATATTGTCGATGTACATAGTAGCGAACTTCTTTATGAGCATGTCTACCTTACACGGCAAGAAATGAGCTGATTTGGTAAGTCTATCCACAATCACCCAAATCATGTCGCGACCGCTTCTTCGTCTTAGGCAAACCGGTGATGAAATCCATCGTGATATTCTCCCATTTCCATTCCGGTAACTCAAAGTTTTGCAAGAAACTCCTGGCCTTTTATGTTCTCGCTTCACCTCGACATGTATCGCGATCTCGCCACGAACTCTGCGATCCCCTAACTTCATACCAGGCCACCGTATCTCTTCTTGAGATCTCTATACATCTTAAGTGGCTCCGGGGTGAACCTTAAAAGCAATCTTGTGAGCCTCATCCATAACCTTCTCTTAGACCATCCACATCTGGTACACACAAACGGTCTCCATACCAAAGATAACCACTTGTCCAACTGAGATAACTCCACTGTAGGTTTTTCTCGGCCACACGCTCAAATTAACCATCACTGGGTCCTTATCTTGTTTAAACCGTATCTCATCTAGCAGATCCTCGACCTCGCCATCAATGGCGCCATAAATGGTCTTCATCCTTCCAGCCAACCACTTCAATCTGCATTCTATCCAAGCGATCCACAACTTGTAAGATGGTGATAGCATTAACCGCTCTCCGGCTAAGTGCATCGACTACGACATTCGCCTTACCCGGGTGGTATTGAATGTCCAAGTCGTAGTCTTTCACAACTCCTAACCATCTTCTTTGTCTCATGTTCGCATTCTCCTGAGTAAAGAAGAACTTAAGCGCTCTTATGATCCGTGAAGATCCTTGTCTTGACACCATACAAATAGTGTCTCCAAAGCTTCAGAGCAAACACCACACGCTGCCAACTCCAAGTCGTGTGTAGGGTAATTCTTCTCATGCACCTTTAGTCGCCAGATGCATAAGCAATCACCTTTCCTCGACCGCATCAAAACACTAACCCAAACCTTGACCCGATGCATCCAGATAAACATCATAATTATCAAAACCTCCGTAACGCTAACACAGGAGCTTGTGGTCAACTTTTCTTTCAAAGTCCGGAAACTTCCTCACATTCATCACCCACTCATACTTGACGTTCTTCTCGAGTAAGTCTCGTAGAGAGGTTTAGCTATCTTCGAGAAATCCTTTTACAAACTTCCGTAATACCTCTGCGGACCAAGAAACTTCTTATCTCTCATATCGATGTCGGATCTAGGCCACTAGAGACGCTTTCTATCTTTGGCTGGATCCACTTTAATACCTTCTCCAAACTATATGTCCAAGAAAAACTGACTTGATCCAACCAAAACTCACACTCTGGAAAACTTGGCATACACCTTGTTCTCTTTAAGGTTTGTAGTACTACCCTTAGATGTTCTTCATGCTCTTTTCGCCTTTAGAGTATACCAAAATATCGTCTATGAAGACTATCACAAACTTGTCGAGATAAGGCATGAAAACTCTTTGCATTAGGTCCATGAACTTTGATGGAGCATTAGTGAGTCCAAACGGCAATGACCAAAAACTCATAATGTCCATACTCGTTTTTGATCAAGGTCAGCTCTTAGGTATATCCGACACCTTGATTTTCAATCGATGGTAACCGGACCTAAGATCAATCTTAGAGAACACCTTCTTACCTTGCAACTGGCCGAGCAGATCGTCAATCCTTGGTAAAGGATACTTATTCTTGATTGCCGCTTTATTCAACTCCTTCGAATCGATGCACGCGCATACTCCCATCTTTCTTCTTTACAAACAAAACCGGTGCTCTCACGGTGATGTACTTGGTCGGATGATGTTTTTCTCTAATATATCCTTAAGTCGAATCTTCAACTCTTTCAACTCAAATGGTGCAATCTCGTATGACGCTTTAGCTATCGGTGAAGCTCCTGCTGCGATCAACTCGATCTCAAACTCTATGGCCCTATCAGGGCATGTGTCCCGGCAAATCTTTCCGGGAAAACTTCAGAAAGTCACTTAACTACGCGAGTCTCTCCTAACTCTGGTTTGAGCTTTTCCTTATCTAGCTGCTGTACACCACAAAACCTTGGCAACCCCGCCCAAGGATTTTAAAGCTTTAATCACGAGATGATCGGATGTTGTTTCTTGCTAGCTTGTATAATGATACCTGAAAGCGCCCTAGCTGATTTTCCCCGAACTTTAAAGATTACTCTCTTGCCTTTGTAATCCAAATAGACATGGTTCTTAGACAACCACCATACCTAGATAACATCAAAGTCTCGAGAAATCCAACACCGCCGTGGCATCTGGCACTTGTCAAGTCCCAACTCTAATGTCGATCGAGGGTGTGACTTGAGCACATCCGGGTGACTCGGCCCAAAGGGGTGGATATACTCAAGGGTCTCTCCAACTCCTTAGCGGTAGGTTTAACTTTGACTATGTTTGAAGAAACAAAGTTCTGAAGCTCCGTATCAAACAGAAGTTTCGAAACTGCTAGATTATCTATGATTATGGTACCTAAAAGTGAATCAATTTACTTATAAATATGTAATATCATATGCTCGCTATATCATATTAAATATTTATAAGAAAACACAAACATCTGAAAAAAGTACTGTCACCACAAGGTCATCTAGCTCTAGCTGCTCCTCGTGCATCTGCTTTGCAAAGATAATCGAACCGGTCTCACTACCCGTAGGATGACTACCCCGCCGGGTTACTTTCGCTTCTTCCGCTCGATTGCCTGCGGTGATAGCTTTAGACACGCCACCGAGTAGTGTCCCGCCTCGCAGCTGGAAACAATTCAAGCTACCAGCTATGCAATCTCTCAGATGTGCCTTTGTTGCATTTAGCACAAACGGTGGCGCCCCACTTGTCGAACTCCTCATTGCTAAACTCCTATCTTTCTTTACATTCTCCGCTGTGGCGCCTCCTCTACTACCTCCTTGAAAATTTGAGAATGGCCTCTTGTCCCCAACTACAACCGCCGGCTGCTGGCAAACCTTTCCATCAATGCTCTATCCATGACGCTGACATACTCGTCGGTTATCTCCAAACATACCTTTTGCCACATCATGTGACAACCCTTCCATAAACTTGTCTATCTTCTTTTCTTCACTCTTCATAATCTCGAGGTAGAACACCGCCCACTTCGTGAAACTTCTGCGAGTCATCGTGTCACCGTAGTATTTCTTCCTGCTTTAAACTCGAACTCGTTGGCCTTGCATTTTGTGCCGTTTCTAGTGGAAGTATTCTGAGTAGAACAAATTCTTGAATACCAACTGTGATTCTGGATTAGCTTGCTCATAAGACTCCATCCAACTCTGCACTTACCAACAAGGATCTGCGCCAGCCTGAGCTCATTGATTGCAGGGCCCTCGTGTTTCTGTATGCGCTTTTCAAAGCAGTGAAGCCACGCAAAGAAGATGGTTAGAGTTTGTGAAAGACTCACGACTTGGACATTCACTACCACCCGGTAAGCGAATGCTCGTAGGCGATGCACTTAGCTCTGTCAGACTCCACAGGATTAGCTTGCTCTTGGAGCACTCCGTCCAACTCTGCGTTACACGCCCAACAAGGATCACGCCGGCCCAAGCCCGTTCAGTTACGGGGCCTCATGTTTACCCGTATGCCTTTTTCAAAACCACGGCCACAAGTCTGCTGCTGTTTGGCTCAACATTACCGAAAACTCTGGTACCCACTGTAGCCTTCTCATACCATACGGTCTGATTGCATCTATCAGAACCGGCTAAATCACGTGTTGGCTGAAATCGACGCCTTTGTATCGGTGGGGGTATTCGATAACTCATTGGCGGTTCGTAGGTGCAGCAGGTGCTCGAAAAGAACTCGCGATCTAGGTGGTGGTGGAGGTGGTAATGCGTCAGTGAGGAGTGAAACTTCAACGGTGTAGACGTGAGAACATGGATACCTGGATAAGCAAGAAGCGATCGGCCGGTGGGTTAGAAGTCCCAACCCGTAGTCCAAGTGGTGGTCCCTTGAGGCTGATGTAGAAAGCTGCACGCTGGTGCTAAACCTTGAAGGACCCGCTTGTTCCACTCGACCTCTATGTAATTACTTGAGTCCTTGATTTCCACCATGATCTGGGGTTGTTCACTTGAGTGACGGAGGAACTCAGTAGCTTGGTCACTCCTCCTCCTTCTCGGAACCACAACCTCGTGTAAAATCCGTCTCGTTACTTATGTCAGGTATTATCCGCAGCCGGCGTTATACTAACTAGCTCCTCCTCTAGTAAGCACCATCCTCGTAGCCAAGAAAGAGAGGGGTTCACTAAAGCTCTAACCTTATCTTTAAAGAAAAATCAAGTCTACCACAGCATGATAAACCTTTCTCTACAATACCAAGCCCCTTACGCCTGTTTCCGGACACCAGTCCTTATCCGGAAAGGGCGGCACATATATTATCAAATAAAAACTCAATAATACATTCTGACCTTACGTCGTCCATCAAAAAATCAAACGACGGAAGATAAAACAACTCAACAACTCGAAACCAAGCGATCAAACATACGGTAATCAATCTCTTGTGAAGAAAAACTAAATCCAATAAAAAAGATCTAAACATCCGAAATTCAATCCAAAAGATCTCAAGGTATAACTAAACCAAAAGAAAGAACAACATTGTTCAAAATCGGAAACAACTTGCTTATTTAAAAGAAAACATCTAAACGATCTAAGCCTTCAACCTAACTCTCAAACGATCTCCTCATCCAAAGAACTCATCAGCGGTAACCAATTGTTCATCTTCTTTGGGGAAAGGAAAGACAAAGATAACGAACTGGGGTAAGTACAAAAGTACTTTCGAGAACGTGTAGAAGATCATTATAACTATGCCCTCATAAAGAAATAAAAGCAATACCGTCTTTTTATTAATTCATTTTCCGTTATTAGCCCCTAACTATCCATCACATTATGTTCATTGCGCCAACATGAGGTTCCAAGGGTATCTATCTGTAGCTCAAGTTTACATCATGAATATCATGAGACACTACGCCTAGTAATGGGATGTACTAGGACAATCGGGTGCAACCTACTTAGAGACTCCGCCTGAGAGCTCCAGGAATATCTCCGAGTTCGATAGCAGTGACGACCGGCGTGAGTGCACCGGGCGGCTTTATCCTGCCAATCGATTGACCGGGCGTGGTGCAAGTCTGCTTTGTCCTAGTCGTAGAGGACACATCGCGATATTGTACTATGCCTTACCAAGCATTGCATGATGTTTAGATTTCAATCTAGCACATAATGTTTGATTAGATGTTTAACTAGCCACTGCTAAGTGTTTCGGGTAAGCTCCCTCCACACTTCCTACCCTTAATTTAGACCTACGGAGACACGGACAAGGTCCTACATGCTGCATTACACGAGACGCCTAGCACAACATGAGCACTGAGGCAATCCAAGCTTCGGTGGTCCCACACGCTACCATCTTTTAGGAATCCATGTGGTGCGTTCAGAACTAAACACACTGAAGCTAGTTGAGCTTTGTCACGTATGTTATGCATTGTGAAACGGTAATAAAGCCTGAACTCAGGCGACATCACAAAAACAATGAAAACTAGGAACCACAGTTGCCCCAGCGTCAGTCCACCTTCCTCATCAAGCCATCATATGCCGTCTGAACATGGGCGCTTTAAGTCCATGAAGGCTGAACGCCTGTCCGAGAGGAAACCAAGCGCCCGTCCACCTCAAACACGTCACATCATGTATCAGAAAATTTCACACGAGCGCTCGTGCAGGAATGGGCGCTCGCCCACTTTGGAAGGAACCAGACGCCCGTCCTAATACCTGACGCCCGCCCCACACGGGAATTTCGCAATTCTCGCAACTTTGTTTGCCAACGATTTCCAACCATATGCCCCAAAGTTCGAGCCAAAACAACTTAAAAAAAAGCGGAAAAACATACACATTGCCCTACAACGTTACGAGAACTAAATCATACGACGATAAGACCACGTTACCTCGATTAACATGCCAGGCTACTCACGATCCAAGCAACCGCAGCTTTGAAAAAGATAAACCTTTAACTCTGAACCTAAAACGATCAACACCCGAATTAATTACTACGACGTTAGAGATACGCAGAAACGCTGTGCTTGCGATCCATTCAAACAGAAACGAACCCCTAACAAGAATGGTGTAGAACTTACATTAGCCGTTTGTAAGGATGGTTGATATCCAAGCGATCATCTTATCGCGGTGATTCTTTTTCCTCGAGAGATGTCTGTCCAAAATATCAACTGATTAAGCCTCAGGGATTGAAAGTTCCTCCTCTTTTTCTAAACTATGCCCTTCTTCAAAAAGATGCGCCTCCTCTCTTTTTTTCAAAAAGTGGACCAGTTAATATTTAGGATTTATTTCCTTTTAATAAATCCCAATTTTCCTAAATATATATAATTCCTCAAATTATCCCTTTTCTTTATAAAACCTTTAAAAAAAAATAAAAGAACATAATATTCGATTTATCAAAAGACCGAAATGCCTTTTATCGAAAATCGGGATATTACATTCCTCCTGAAGCTAGAGTTTCGCCTCAGAAACTAGAAACGTACTGGCGATTAGAAAACTGCGGGGAACTCGTCTCATCATGTCCCGCTTCCACTTCCCAAGTGGCTTCCGTCGGTGCATGGTTGCTCCATTGCACTAACACCTAAACGGAATCATTAAGCCTCTTGATCATCCTTTCCTTCTATCATCGTAATCTTGATCGGCTTTTCCACGCGTATGATAGGTTGTCTTGTAACACTTCGGATCAATTCGAATTCACATCCACTTTTGATAAACACTTTTTAAGCATTGATACGTGGAAGACATTGTGACTCTAGACATCGATTCCCGCAACCGTGAGTCTATAAGTCAACTTCCCAACTCTTTTCATGATATCAAAGGTCCTGCACGTGTCTTGGACTTAGCTTTCCTTTCGACTCAAACCTCTTGACACCCTTCATTGGAGCGGCCAAGGTAAACTCGTCCCGACTTGAACTCTGGCTGTCTCAACTTCTAACATCGGGCCCAACTCTTTTGGCGATCTTGTGCAACTTTCAGTTCTTCCGTATCAACTCGATCTTCTCCTTGGCTTCTTCGAACCATCTCGCGCCCGTTGATGTGTTTCTCTCCCACTTCATCCTAATAAAGTGAGTCCTACACTTCCTACCATACAAGGCCTCTAAAAGGTGGCATTCCCAAACTTGCAGTGGTAAGCTGTGTTGTAAGCAAACTCCGCCTAAGTTGAGGTAATCACATCCAGTGAACCTCGCATCCAAAAACACAAGAGTCAAGAATATCCTCAAGTGAGATCCTGACCAGCTCGGACTGCCCATCCGTCAAAGATGATGAAACGCTGGGCTCAAATCCTCGCCTTCTGCCTCCAAAAGCTTCTGGAGACCTTTCCAAAAGCGACTGGAGTGAATCTACTATCCTCGCTTGGATACAATAGATAAAAGGCACACCATGAAGCTTCATTATATTGTCGATGCCATAGTGCTAACTTCTTCATAGGCATGTCTACCTTACACGGCAAGAAATGGGCTGATTTGTTAAGTCTATCCACAATCACCCAAATCATGTCATAACCGCCTTCGCTCTTAGGCAAACCGTGATGAAATCCATCGTGATATTCTCCCATTTCCATTCAGCGGTAACTTTAAAGGTTTCAAAGTAAACCTCCCTTGGCCTTTTATGTTCTGCTTTCACCCTCTCGACATATGTCGTGATCTAACCACGAACTCTCATGAGTCCCCTAACTTCATACCAGGCCACCAAGATCTTTCCTTGAGATCTACCATACATCTTGGAAAAAGTGGCTCCTGGGGTGAACCTAAAAGCAATCTTCATGAGCCTAAATTGTAACCGCCTGTAATTCATCCACATCGCTCAAAGCACACAAAGCGGGTCTAAAGCGTTACAGATAAATCACTCTTGTCCAAGCGATATTGCCCACTCAGAGGTTTTTCTCGGGCACACGCTGGAAATTAACCATCAGCTAGGTCCTTATCTTGTTCGACGTATCTCTGCCATCTAAAGCCGTATCGGCCTCGCTTAGTCAACGTTTCATAAACTCGGTCCTCATCGCCACGCTTCAAATCCGCTTCTAATCGCATTCTATCCAGGCGAATCAATAACTTCTTGTAAGGTGAACGATAGCATTAACCGCTCTCCGGCTAGAAGTGCATCGGCTACGATATCTCGGCCTTACCGGGGTGTATTGAATGTCCGAGTCGTAGTCTTTCACAAGCTACAACCATCTTCTTTGTCTCTGGCTGCGTTCGGGACATTCTCGCCGAGTAAAGAAGAACTTAAGGCTCTACATGATCCGTGGAAGATCCTTGTCTTGACACCATACAAATAGTGTCTCCAAAGTTTTGTGAGCAAACACCATCGCCGCTAACCCAAGTCCATGTGTAGGGATAATTTTCTGAGTGCACCTTTAGTCGCCTGATGCATGTTAATCACCTTCACGATCGTGCATCAGAAACACAACCCAAACCTTGACCCGATGCATCCAGATAAACATCATACTTATCAAACCTCGGTAACGTACAAATACGCGAGCCTGGTCAACCTTTTCTTTCAAAGTCTGAAGGCTTCCTCACATTCAATAGGGCCCACTCATACTTGACGCTCTTCCGAGTAAGTCTCGTGCAAGAGGTTTAGCTTATCTTCGAGAAACCTTAAAAACTTCCTGTAATACTCCTCGCTAGAATTCCAAGAAACTCTCTTATCTCATCATAAGTGTCGGTCCAGGCCACTTGTGGCTTGAGAACATCTTCTATCTTGTCTGGATCCACTTTAATACCTTCTCCAAAACTATGTCCAAGAACCTGACTTGATCCAACCAAAACTCACACTCTGGAAAATCTTAGCATACGCCTTGTTCTCTTTTAAGGTTTGTAGTACTACGCCCAGATGTTCTTCATGCTCTTCTCGCCTTTAGAGTATACCAAATATCGGGTCTATAGAGACTATCACAAACTTGTCGAGAGCAAGGCATGAAACCTCTTTGCAGATTAGGTCCATGAACTTTACTTAGCATTAGTGAGTTCAAACTGGCATGACCAAAAACTCATAATGTCCATACTCCATCATTGCATCAGTTTTAGGTATATCCGACACCTTGATTTTCAATCGATGGTAACCGGACCTAAGATCAATCTTAGAGAACACCTTTCTTACCCGCAATCGGGTCGAACATGATCGTCAATCCTTGGTAAAGCGGTACTTATTCTTGATTGTCGCTTATTCAACTCTCGTAATAGATGCACGTTTATTACTCCCATCTTTCTTCTTTACAAACAAAACCGTGCTCCTTGCACGGTGATGTACTTTGGCTCGATGATGTTTTTCTCTAACATATCTTGGGTCGAATCTTCAACTCTTTTCAACTCAAATTTGGGTACAATCCTACAATGACACTTTAGCTCATGGCAGAAGCTCCTCACATCAACTCGATCTCAAACTCTATGGCCCTATCGTGCATAAATGTCCAGCAAATCTTCTCGGGAAAACTTCTAGAAAGTCGCTCAACTACGCGAAGTCGCTCTCCTAACTCGGGTTTGAGCTTTTCCTTATCTCAGCGCTGTACACACACAAAACTCGCAACCCCCGCTCAAGGATTTTAAAGCTTTAAATCGCTGAGATGATCGGATGTTGTTTTCGCTAGAGCTTGTATACGAGTATTTCCTCAGCGTCCTTAGCTCGATTTTTTCCAGGAACTTTAAAGATTACTCCTCTTGCCTTGTAATCCAAATAGACATAGTTCTTAGACAACCACCCATACCTAGGATAACATCAAAGTTCGAGAAATCCAACACCGCTCAGGGCATGTGCTTGGCACTTGTAAGTCCCAACTCTAATGTTTCGATCCAGGTGTGACTTGAGCACATCTCGGGTGACTCGGCCCAAGCCGGGTGGATATACCCGGTCTCTCCAACTCCTTAAGCCCGGTAAGTTTAACTTCTTGACTATGTTTGAAGAAACAAAGTTCTCAAGCTCCGCATCAAACATGTAGTTTAAAACTCACTAGATTATCTATGATTATAGGTACCCAAAAGTGAATCAATTCTACGATAAATATGTAATATCATATGCGCGCTTACTGCTCATATTAAATATTTATAAGAACACAAACACCGAAAAGTACTCACACCTTACAAGGTCATCTAAACTCCTCACGGTTATGCATCGTGCAGAAAAGATACGAATCGTTCATACCCGTAGGATCTACTACCTCGGGCTGGTTACTACCGCCCATACTGCCAGATTGCTCTGCGGATAACTTCTTAGGACACCCTCGAGTAGTGTCCCGCTTCCCCGCAGCGGGAAACAATTCAAGCTACTCCGACCATGCAATCTCACGATGTAGCCAACTTGTTACACCTTAGCACAAACCGTGGCGCCTAACTTGTCGAACTCTCTTCTTGGCTGCTGAAATTCCTGCCTTCATTACATTCCCCACGCAGCTCCCTCTACTACCTCGGCTTTGAAAATTTGAGAATGGCCTCTTGTCCTCTAACTCACAACCGGCCGGCTGTTGGCAAACCTTTCCGCCACAATGCTCTATCCATGACGCTTTGCCATACTCATCGGTGCCTATCTCCAAGCATACCTTTTGCCACCACGTGGATAACCCTTCCATAAACTTGTCTATCTTCTTTTCTTCACTCTTCATAATCTCAAGTAGGGCTGCTTGCCCACATTGAAACTTCATGGAGTAATTGTGTCACCGTAGTATTTCTTCCTGCTTTAAACTCTCGAACTTCGTTGGCCTTTGCATTTTGTGCCGCTTTAGTGGGAAGTATTCACTGATAGAACAAATTCTTGAATACCGCCCAATCTGTGATTCTGTGGATTAGCTTGCTCATAAGACTCCATCCAACTCTCTCAGCATTACCCGCCAAACAAGATA